>PVLA01005900.1:0-135651 GCA_004027455.1 Hydrochoerus hydrochaeris
CTCCAGACCACAGCACTGGGGGTATTGGGCTCTTGACCACAGCACATCTTTATTATCTCCCCTTCTCCCCACTGCCCTCGGCCTCCTGGACCCATTTGCAAGAAATCCATCCTCTTCTCGCCTTCTACCCACCCTTATTCTGCTCTTTGTTTACCCTTGGCCTCACCCAAATGAGAGATACCATCCGATATTTAAGCTTGTGCATCTGATTTATTTCACTCAACATTACATTTCTAGGTGCATCCATTTTCCTACGAATGGCTCAAATTTGTCCTTCTTTATAGCCAAGTAGTATTCCATGATGTATAGATACCACATTTTCTTTATCCAGTCATCTGCTGGCAGGCATGTGGGCTGCTTGGAGGATTTAGCCATTATGAATTGTGCTGCTCTAAACAACAGTTTGCATGTATCTTGCAGTGTGACATCTTAGGACCTTTGGGGAGGATTCCTAGAAGGGGATAACTGGGTAATGTAGAATTTCCAATTTCTAATGCTGGATTTCTTTGAGGAATTTCCATACTGATTTCCATACTGATTGTACTAGTTTACATCCCCACTAACCATATAGGAGAGTTCCTTGTATCCCCAGCCTAGCAGTTGTTACTACTTCACAAAGAATGAGCGCCATTCTTTGTGGAGTAAGATGGAACCTCAGTGCTGTTTTAATTTAATAAAATTTAATCTAATTTTAATGGCCACAGATGTGAAGCCTTTTTTCATATCTGTGTTGTCCATTTGTATTTCTTCCTCTGTGAAATGTTTGTTCATTTCTCATGCCATTTCTTGGTTCTGTCTTTTACTGTAAGTTGCCTAGATTTTTTTTGAATTATTGACATACTCTTCATATTAGTCCTCTGAGGCAAAGCTGGCAAAAACGTTTTCCATTCTGTACACTGACTCCTCCCGGTGCTAATTGATTCTTTTGCTGTGCTGAAGCTTCTTAAATTTGATGTAATCCTATTTGAGGATTCCTGCTGTTATTTCTTGTGTAACTGAGGTTCTGTTTAGAAAACCCTTTCCTACCCCTACAACTTCAAGTGTTTACCTATTTTACCTTCCAGTAGGTTCACTGTTTCTGTTTTAATGTTTAGATCCTTGATTCATCTTCATTTTGTCTTAGTGCGCGGTGAGAGATACGGCGCAGGTTCACTCCTAACGCAGGTAAGCAGTTTCCCCGGTGCCCCTGTAGAACGGGCTCTTTCTTGCTGAAGATCAAGTAGCAGAGTGTGTCTGAGGAGGCGTCTGTGTGCTCTGTTCTGTCCCACTGGTGCTCACACTTGTTTTTGTTTCAGTTTTTAGTTTATTATTACTCCTTTATATATCTTGAGGTCAGGTAACGTGATGTCTCCTGCTTTGCTCTTCTCATCCAGGAGAGCTTTTGCAATTCTGGGCCTCTTCCGGCTCTGTATGGATTTTAGTATTGTTTTCTCCACATGTGTGAAGTGCACTGCTGGGACTTTATAGGGACTGCACTGAACCGATATGACAGTTTGGGGAGCATGGCCATTTTGACAGTCTTGGTTCTGCCGATCCAGGAGTAAGGGACATCTTTGTATTTTCTGATGTCCTCTTCAGTCTCCTTCTCGGAATACTGTACTTTTCTTTGTAGACATCTTGCAGTTCCTTGGTTAAGTTAATTCCTAGGTATTTCCTCTTTCTTGCTGCTACCACGAATGAGAATTGCTTTGATAATTTCCTTCTCATTGAGTTCACTATTGATGTGCACAAGTGCTGATGATTTTTGTGTGTTGATTTTGTACCCTGTTACATTGCAGAGATTGGTTGTTAATTCTAAGAATATTTTGGTGGAGTTCTTTGGCTCTTTCATGTGGAACACCAAGTCATCTGCAAATAGTGATCAGTTGCGTTCATCCTTTCCTATATGTGACCCTTTATCTCTCTCTCTTGCCTGATCGCTCTGTTTCAAGTGCTGTGTTGAATAGGAGTGGGCAGAGTGGCATCCTTGTCTTGTTCTTGGTTTTAGAGAGAATGCTTTTAGTTTTTCTTCATCTAATGTGATGTTGGCCTTTTGTTGTCATAAATAGTATTTATCAAATAGGTCCTTCTATAACTATTTTCTTTGGGATCCTTCCCATGAAGAAACGTTGGAAAAAATACCTCCCTAGCATAAATATTGTGATCTATATGTTATATATAAACTAATGCATGTAGAGTGCCTGGTACGTGCCATAGGATGTCAGCAACATTCTTCACCAGGCCTTGATGACCAAGATGCATGGCGGCAGTGTGGTGGTGAGTGCAGGGAGTGACCGACTGAACCGGTGTCACCCCATGCCACCCTGTCCAGGGACAGCCCCATTAACCTGCCCCTTCCCAGCTTATGTGATCACACAGTCTGCAGCAGGTGTTATTCTTTCTCCCACGTACGCACTGACACCCTGTTAAACTTCTTTTCTAAATGTAACTCAGTTGTTAAACCAAAACCTTTTCTGCTCACTGTTGTCATGTGCAGATAACTCAGACAACTCTAATCAGAAGCGAGACGAATTGGAACATTATTGCTAGTTTACTTGTGTTATAGTTGAAATGGTGGTACATTTATTGGAAACAAGATACCTAGTGACAAGTTATGTAAGGGGTCTCCAGGGTCATGTCCGGATTCAGTGATTTGCTAGAAGGGTGCCCAGAATGCAGGAGCACAGTTATACTCTCCGCCATGATGTATGACAGCAAAAAATTACAAAGCAAGCAAACAAGGAGGAAAAGGGGAAAGGGTGTGTTGCACTCTGCCTGGCAACTACCAAAACTCCAGATGCCCAGAGAGGAAGCAGGTGTCCCGCGTAAACCACACAGTGCCTGCAGTTGGGGCCGTGACTCCCCGTGGTCCTCCTGTGACTGAGAGGAGCCCGCCGCAGGCCCCGTTCTGAAGCACCAGCCGGAGGCCAGACTTGCGAGCGAGCCTCGCTCTGCTGGGTGCACCCTCCTCTGTGCCGTCTGGTAGACTCAGGAGCGCGTCAGGAAGCGGCCCCGAGCTCCAGTTAGAACCACTGTGTCTTTAGACTCTATTAGCTGAACCAACATTGGCGTTTATGAGAAGCGATTCTTACTCTTATTTCCCTTTACTGATCAGTTTAATAATTAATGTGAGATAATTTATTACATTACACCCCATGTAGAATTTCAATAATTTTGGGTTTCAATGGCTTTTGCAAGTGAATCCACATGAAAGCCACAGTGAGAGAGCACCTGACACTTAACAGGATGGTGATTATGAAAAAGACTGAGGACGCCAAGTGCTGACCACGTGTGCAGAAAAGGAGGTCCTTCCACACCATGGGTGGGAGTGTAAGCTGGCACACTCATGGTGGGAAACATTATAGTTGTTCCTGAAAATTAAACATGCAATTACCTGACGGTCTGAGAATGCCGCTTAGGTTCACGTATAAAAAGAAAGTGAAACCAGTATGTCCAGGAACTATCCACACGCCCGTGTCATAGGTAGTATTATTAATAACAGCCACGGTACACTCAGGCAACATGTAAGCTGGTGGATGAACAGGCAGAGAAAATGTGCTGTGTACTCACAGTGGGAAACTGGCCTTAGAAAGGAAGGAAATCCTGTCATTTGTGACAACATAGGCGACCCTTGAGGACATTGTGTCAAGTGACATAAGCCAGGTAGAAGAAGACAAATGCGGTTTGGTTTCGCTTCTACTAAGGTGTCAGCTGGAGGAGCAGAGAGGAGCCGTGGTCTCCAGGGCAAGGAAAGGGGAACCTGGGATGCAGTGGTTGAAGGACACAGAAATTCAGCGGACTGGAAAAATAGCTCAGGAGATTTACTGATGAACATGACTGTAGTATATAACAATGCAGTCTGTTCTCAAAAATTTTTAAGATGGTAGAATTTAAGTATTCTCACCACAAAAATGATAAATGTGTGACATAACATGTTAATTAGCTTAATTTAGCCATTTGCAAAGTGCACACCTATTAAAACATGCAGTGCACTATAAGCATATACAGTTTTTGTTAACTAAAAAATTTTTTAAAGGCATTTATGTAACATCATGGAAATGTGACAATCTTATGACATGTTTTCTTTGGTAAAATTCCATTCCAAGTTTCAAACAACTAATTTCCAATGAAATTTTAGAAGAAAACTTAGTTTTACCATGATCATATATTCATTTTGCAGAGGAAGAAGAAATTAAAATAGGCTGGATTCTTTAGGGAAGACTATTAAGAAGGAACTGAAATTAAACTGACGATGGTCATATTCAGAGAGGTCAAGAAAAAGAATGACGGTATACCCAGAAAACGGAATCACGTGATGGAGGGAGGACTGGATCTGGGCCGGCTGGAGAGGCAGAAATCATTGTATGGAACCACTCTGGAGCAAGTAGAAACTCACGGCACTTTTTATGCACCTCTGTGGTTCAGACACGCGTACTTTCTGCTCTTGTGGATTATAGGAGCATTTGTAGCAAGACCCACTCTTCTCCTTTAGTAGCTTAGCAGAGGTATAATGTAAGTATCACTTATTTATTTTATGTTATGGTTCTTCACTCACAGGGTGTTGGAGATTAAGCGAGGTAGTGAAAACTTATGCAGAAGCATTGAAGTTCATCATTCTAAAGAATTATAACTGCTTCACCCAAGAGAGTTAGCATGGACGTGGTCTTAGCATTGATATCTGTTATGTATGAAATTTCAGCACACAGCAGTATTATGTATCTTCCAGTGTTTGCTTTTACCTTTTTTTCTAGCTCAATATTCATCAGCAGAAAGTTCTCTCGCTGCTAAACCAACTCTTATTTCACAATGTGTAGCTCTTACTTCTATCTGTGGTGGTTTCCTGTTCCTGTTCCCTTCACATCACACAGTCCCTTATTCGGCTTCTGTGTTCTGTGTTTTTTCCCTGGTGAACTACTCAGCCATGTGGAGAGTGAGTTCTGTGAGAACGGACCTGCAGTACTTCATTCCCAGGCAGCATTTTAAAAGGCTAAAACAGAATTTCTAAGGGCTGTCGGGGCTAGGCTAGCAGCGTTGCATAGAAGTGTTATTTCTTTGCACTAATAAGAGGTAGAAATTGTTTCACAATTGCCTGGTGCAGCACCTAAAAGTGCATAGTATATAGAAAATGTGAATACTTGTCAGAGTAGGAAAAATTAAATATATTCTGTAACTCTTTCAAAAATAATGCACAACCCAAGAACTTAGTTCAGTGAATTCATCACTGATCACAAAACAAACTCTTTGTTAGTATCTAGACAAAACATTAAAAATTTCAGACCAAACATTTGAATAATTTCTTGATCACCAAAACCACCTCTTTATGAGTGGTTTGATAAAGGACTGATGCTTGCTTCTCTGTACATGGTGTGTACAGAACATCTTTAACACTCATGAATTCACACATATTTAACTACAATTTACTTGTAGCAAACTAGTTTTTAAGTATAGAAACTGCTGAAAAGTAGTTACTATATTTAAAAATTCAGTAATAGCAGCTGCTGTATTTAATGTCTCTAGTGTGAACACTAATTCTGTAGAACACTGCATTTGATGAAGGCAAATTTGAAATAAGAAAGAATAGAAAAAGCCCACAGGTGTACGTGTCTGAAACAGCAGGCAGGAAAGCGAAAGCAAAAGCTCCATGTCTCTGACCAAGCTCAGCAGCTGCAGTAACAAACATTCCCCGAGGGTCAGCGGGCGGCCACATGGCAGGTGGGAAAATGGTCAGAGCGGCCGCTTTTTAACTGAAGGAGAAAGATACATGAGGATAGCAGCTATTTTTATATTGGATGTAGTTTTGGAAGTTGTTATAGTTTAACAGGTCTGTGCATTTAGTAAATAATACTACTCTGCCCGATTAGGGCAGTGTTCATCCTCACAAGTCAGTAATCATTGCAGAACTTTTCTCCAGATTGCTGTCATCCAGTGTCCTCTGCAGATGAACAGTGCATTTTGGAAAGCGTATTTCACTGGTAATAAAAGGCTCACATGAAAACAGGGTACCTGTGCAGCAAGGGCACTGTAAACTGTTTCTGCAAGAACACTTTCTTTTGTGAATTTATGACCAAACTTACTGAAAGTGTTACTTCTCAAAAATATTAAAATGGAAAAGAATCATCTCTTATACCCTGACTTTTTAAAAGTGTAATTTTAGAAAAGTAAAGAACGTTTAATTTTTAAACTACATTATTGATTTTTAGTATTTATTTGAAGTTTGTGAAAGAGAAAAATCATGATGGCTCATAGAAATCAGTTCCAAGGGAAGAGGGAAATGTGTTGCTTTTGCGAAGATGGCTTTTCTTAGACAAAACAACCAGGGCTTCAACCTAATCCTTAGACAAACTGAGCTTGTGTACCAGAGGGAAAGCTGTTTGCTTTGAGACTCAGTATGTTTAGAAGCCTTTTGAAAACAATAAAATCAAAGGCCTTCACTGAGTTGGAACTTGGTAAGGACTTGCTGTATTTTTTATCTACCAAACTTCAGGTTTCAGGAACATTTCATATTCAAATGAAGGCTAGAATTTCCTTCTAGAAGGGACATCACACGTACCAAGGTACTTCCCCGTGGAGCAGTCCTGTGACCTCATGCTTTAGATTGCATTCTTCTGCATGCGTCCCTGCTTAGTGGGACCAGTCCCATGGAAGACACTGAGGGCACAGGAGCTAGAGCCCACCGCAAGGATAAGGTCATCACGCTGGACCTCCAGAGAGCTGTGGCAGACTGTAGGGGTTTTGTGGTTTTGGAATATTTGCATACATGTAATGAGATATTTTGGAGAGGGAATCAAACTCTAAATACAAAGTTCACTTATGTCTTATATACCTTATGCCCACAACCTAGCAGTGATTTTGCACAATAAAGCAACTTCAGCCGGCCTTCAGCCCATCTCAGGAGCCAGGCAGGGAATTTTGCACTTGCCTTATCATGTCAGCACTCAGAAAGTTTCAGGTTTTGGAGCATTTTGAATTTCAGAGTTTTGGATTAGGGATCCTCAAACTATGGTGAAGTATTAGTGTGTGATGTACTAAACACGTCGCATAAATCACCCTATTTAATTCTACTCACACCTCTATTAGATAGATAATATTAGCCACATTTTACAGATGAAAAGACTGATACCCATGAACTGACTTGCTAAGGATCAGTCATCTTGTAAATGGTTCAGGTGTGATTTAAACCCACACAAAGAGAACCCTGGCATACTCACAGGCTTTTCAAAAATATAAAAAAGAACATGTTATAATTCTGTAATTACTATTAGATTCAGAATGTCCTTTAATTAATAATTACATGTACAACAGTTTAACTAGCAGGACAAAGATAATTGCATTAATTATTTCCAAATAAAAATCAGCAGATTTGTGAATTTCAGAGCCAGGGCTCCTACACTGACAGGAATGCTAGACAGGCAGCAAAATAATCATTCCACATTTGCCCAGCACTTCCAGGAAGTATACTGGGCACTAGGCTGGATGTTGAGAGAAAAGTAATCTTAAATATTCCCCTTTGAAAGCTTATAATTGTTCGGCAGTATTAAAGCCTTATACAAACAACGGCATTTAGTTGTGCTAATTGCTGTTGTTCTATATGAAGTGGTAAATAAGCCCTACATAGAAATATGCTTATTGAAGAAATCCAGAAAATTTTAAAAGAAAATGGTATGTAGGGTAGGATTTCAAAGGATGCGTTTGGCAGGTAGAAGCAGGGTTTGGCCATTACAAACCCTAATGAAACATTTCTGAGGCCATGTGTCTGAGAAGGGGCTGGTTGGGTTTATAAAGAAATGAGTGAAAGAAAAAAACAGAATCAAGATGTGTCACATATGCACACCAATTCAACATGGTGACTGTAATCATTATGTACTGAGACATATGCTAGTAAGTCAAAAAAGAAATACAAATAAGGAGTCAAAGCAAGGCCCTGGTGTACATTCACAGGACAGTTTGAGACAGGTTTGGCTGAAGTAGACAGAAGTGGAAAATAAACACAGAAAGTAGAAGCAGATAATTGGGCCTAAAGGCCAGTTGAAGGAATGTGGGTTTCCTCCTGAGGACACGACAGCAGAAGTATTTTTGAAGAGCAGAATGAGTGCATAAAAGCAGATCCAGGGCCTGCTGGTCTAGCAGCGGGAAGTGACAAGTGGCCGAACACGATGGGCTTGCGGATCCGGATCCGGCAGGGAGGGAAAGGGGCGTAAGGCAGGGCAGGAGAATGTGATATCGGAGCAGAGTCACAAGTCACAAGCAGAGAACTGGTTCCGTACTATTGAGAAGTTCTCTTTGCTTGACGGGGCAAGGCGAGGCTGACCTTTCTGAAACACCCAGTGTGAAGTGGGAGAATGACGTCCCAGAGCAACCACAGAAGTGGGGGTCACACCTCAAGGGAGCTTGGGGAGCCATCCTGGTAATGAGACAGGGTGTGTCACTGGGATGGCAGTTCTGCTTTAGGGGTAAGAAGAGAATTAACAGAAGTAAAGACCACGGGTAACATAGTAAAGTGAGAGTGCTGTATTGTGGCTTTGCATCCTCACTCACTGTAGACACAGGGGTAGAAATACTCTGCTTATGGAAGCTTTGGGCTCTGCTGTGGACTCAGGGTACTGACAGCACCCTCAGACAGGAGCTCGCACAGTGGGGCACAGAAGCTGCCCGGACCTCCAGATGCTGCCTGGTGGGTGACAGTTTTGCCGGGTCCTGTGTGCACCAGCTGGCAGCAAGAGTCTTCAAATTGGTTAAAGCACACTGTCCTTCAGTTCATGCCTAACTTGCCCTACGCATTTACCTCTTTTGCACCATGGACGTTTTCTTAAAAAGTTATAAGTGAACATGATTTTTAAAGTCTTAAAAGATGTTTCATCTTAGTTTCTGATTGTTCCTACTTTGGCAATGACTCAGAAATTCAGTGTTCTCTTTGTCCAGCCTGTAGCCTTTTGGTTAAGGAGTTGATGCCCTGTAAATAATTTTCACATAGGAAGGAGGCAGAGGGTTTGCACTGCCAGTGAGCCTTGAGGAAGGGTCCCACGAGACAGTCAAGTGTATCCTTCTGGTTTCTGCATGGAGTGTGTATGTCGTCTTGGGAGGGTAAGAAGTTGGGAACTGAGTCTTCTCTGTAGAATATTATCTGTGGTATTCCTATTAAATTGTAGTTTCCATGATGTGGGGTATGAAGACAAAACTAAGATTTTCTACTGTTACAAAAGCCTCAGAGAAATCAGGCTAATTAGCTATTGGATAGGTTTAACAATTTGAAAGGAAATAGGATTACTGGGGAGCATAAGAAACAGGCATCATGTATGTGCTGGACAGGGGAGAACTGTAAACTCCAGATTCCACTGGGTGCATACACCTTTCTAAGGACCTTCAGTCAGTGCCTGAGGAGAATGAAGCTCGATAAAACGATACCAATACAGAATCAAAGTGCCGCTTTCTATTTGAGTTCCAGAAAACTATAAATCTTAACTTCGGGTTTGTGAAAAAGCACTGCTACGTCTCATTGCTGAAGCCCTTGTGTTTGTGCCCCGGGCTCCACTGTGCTTCTGTTTCTGCAGTAGAATTGTTACCAGGCCCTGTGAGGTCGCTTCTGCATGAAGGAGACCTCCCTTCCTCTCAGCTTCTGCCGCACTCCGCTAAATTAAGTGTGCATCAATGTCATGTTGAAGTACACTCAAGAGAAAACATTTTAATGGGGATACTCCTAAAAAACCCCAAAGCAGGTGGGAAAAAAAAGCCTGCTAATAAAAAGCAAGGGCTCACAATGGCACCATATGTTAACACCAAGTGCAGATTCTGTAGGGCTCATGTCTGGATCTGCTATGATTCCAGTGTACTATGAAGGCATAAAATGATTAAAGACAATCTTAAGTATCATTATGACTCTTGTGCAAGTCTTTAACATCTCAGATCTAAAATAGAAAAAAAGCATAGACCAAACACAAAATACGTTTCCTGCTTTTCTATTTACAGCACCAAGTAATCCAAGAGAAGGATAAGTAAAAGCATTGCTTTTATAGGTCAAGTAAACAATCTGTTAGTCTGGTTCTTCTGTGTGAAGACTGACGCCCCTTGGACATCAGCTGATCACAGTTCAGGTTTCAATTGCTCCAGTCTACGAGGAGCAGTGAGCAGGACACGTGGTCTGTGAGAGGACCATGGCAAAGATGCCAAGCTGGAAGCTCGGGCCTGGCCCCTGAGGGCCCACGGCAATGTGGGAAGGCTGCAGACGGAGTCTGGGTTAAATGTGAAATGCAAGTGCTTGACTAGATCATCCAGAAAAGGCGCTTTTAGCTCTTAACACTCTGTTACTTTATACCTGGAGAACTTTAGCAAAGCTGCACTCTATCAGAGGCCTCTGCAGAGCAAGAGGAGAGATTCACAACAACTGGAGCAGCCCCACTGGCTGTAAGGTCACTGTCATGTTTGTGGGTTGCTATGGTGCTTCTGTGGCTTAACAAGTTAGGTGAAAATGGTAATTTTATAAGGGAAACTATAAACATGTCATAGATTTTCAAGGCCAATGACTTTGCTTCCCCTCTGGTTCTGTCCTTCTGCTCTCCTTATTCTATGTGCCATTCTGTATCCTGTGGGCATTCTTGGTTTTTCCACTTTGGTGAAAGCACGCTTTCCTTTTATCTATCCCGGGAGTTGTTTCCTAATATATAGTTTTTTCCTTGCTCCACGTGAAATAACAGGAGATGTAGTGAACCCACTGCTTTTTGAAAAAACCTAAAAATTGTCCTTCCTGCCTTTTTCCACTTCTCCTACCGAGCACTCACAATATATCTTCAGGACAAGTCAGTCTTTCAGATGGGAAAGTTTCTGTTTATTACTCACCTTAACTGGCAGGATAAATTATTCTTTGGAAATGCATTACATAGAACTGGTTGGAGTAACAAGAATAAATACTATCAACAATACGATAAACAGACAAAAATAATATAATTAAACACTTTAAAGTCATAATGTGTTATGAAAGAGATACGTGTGCTTGGCACATTGATTCTACACAGCTCACATATTTATGCACATGAACACATACAACATACAGGTAGCACAATTTTGTACAGTGGATCATGATTGTGACCCAAGACAAACATACCATCTATAATATGCACTAGATGTTTAATTAATAAGTTTGTTCCTTACCCTGAGCCTAACTTAAAAGTTTTACTTCTTTCCTTGATTTTTTGTTTGTCTATTTGTTAATGATGTGAATATTCTTTTTTCTCTTAAAAACTGGTGGTGGAAGACTGGAAATACAGGCTTCTCTCCGACAGTCCGCTCGGGCAGTTGTTCCCCTCACAGGACTACTGCGCTTTGCAAAAGCACCTGAATTTCTCCTCCCGATGAACTTTCTGAAAAGCGTAGAATCAAGATTCATTCAGTTTATCTAGAGTTAAAAAATAACTACACAATAACAATTATTAAAAATATGATTTTTAAATCATATTTAAATAGCAGGCTTGAGGTAATATTAGCAGAAACCTCCATTCTGCGCATTGCAAAGGAGACGTAGAGATATGACCTTCCTGTGTGGCTTGGACACTTTGCTGTGACCAAGTCACCTCCACGCAGAGGAGAGCACCTTCAGTTTTGTCCAGGGCTCAGATGCTGGAGCCACAGTTTCTGATCCCTGCTTTTCTGCTTTTCTGCCTGCGCAGCTTTAAACTCCAGCGCTTTCCTGTGCAGGGATGAAACAAGGATGCGATGGCATTAACTCATCTACGGCTGTGACGGTTTGTTCATGGATCGGACAGGACAGTGCCTCGTGCAGAGCACGTGCTGGTGTGAGTCACTGCATCCTGTGCTTGCTGGTATTTTAGCGAGTTGATCTCATATATTCATTTGAGTATAAAACTAGTCCAGAAAAAAGAATGCGTTTGGATTTTTAAAAATTTTCCCTCTTTCTTCCTTCCTCCTCTTTTCTTTTCGTTTTTCTTTTTTCATTTTTTTTCAGAGGTGGGGCCTGACTTATGTGGCCCAAGTTGATCTTGAACGTAGAGTCTTCATGCCCTTGCCCTCCGAGTAGCTGGGCTCACAGGCGCCATCACCCCTAGCTAGAATCCTTAAGTTTGGAGAGTAGCGGAAACAGATATTATTATCCTTCAACAGGAAATGGCCCAGAGAAAAGCCTCACAGAGGAGGGGACAGAGACCCTGCAGCTGGTGCTGGGGAGGTGACTGCTAGTAGGAGCCAAGCTTGCTACGTAACCTGAAGCCAAGCATGAGACAGTGTCTCTGGACTCAGTTTCCCCATTTACAAGAATGTGAAGCCACCGGGGACCTGTACTTGTCCCTTCTCCTGATTCCTCAGCGTCCCTGTTCTCTGGAACCCACCCTGGGGCCCCCGGATGATCTTCCCTCGTCTCCATCTCGCTTTGGGGTGGTGTCTATATGACTTATATTTTCTGTCCTTTTACTTTCAAGTGTTCCGCAGTGTGTTACTTAAGACTCAGAATTTTTTTAAATCTAGAAATCTCCTTCTTTACACTTGCTAACTTGCGTGGGTGTTGGAGTGCCAGGCTTTATTTTCTCCTTGGTGGGTTTTGAATGCTGATTTTTGTGGCCTTGCACTGTGTTTGCTTATTAAAACTTCTGCTTCCTTTCTTAGACCCCAGCCATGATTTTCATATTGGCCAAAGCCTTGAGCACAGAGTTACTCTCAAATGTCAGACTGCCTCTCTGAACTGACTTCCTTTCTGAGCATATCAGTGTTTGTGGTCGAGGCTTTTTGTCTTTTCAGTTTATCAAATTTATACTTGACTTTTAAGCCATTCAGTATGTATGTACCTTGTATGTGTACAGCCTGTACACAAAATGTACTGTGCTTTTAGCAATAGCGTTTTCTGAAATTGTCTCAGTTCATGGAAGCCTAGTGTCTTAGTTATTTATCTCATGGAGTTTCTAGTAAAAACAGACAAGTAAGCAGAACCCTAGCAGCAGACCTGTTTGTTAAGCAGTTAGGCCCAAAGCACTCTCTAAATATCCATGATATAACAATGTGCAGGTCATTGAAATGGAATGTGCATAAACTGGAAGAGAAAAGATATTTCAGTTTCTCACACACACACAGAATTATCTCCGTCTAGGACATTAGCACCTGTTGGACTCCACACAGCTCCTCAAGTCCTGGACTCAGACTGGACACCGTGAACCCCCTTCCGGTTTCACGTTAACTCTCAGGTCTCTATAAACTGTGCACTGCCTCACGCTGGTCGGTCACGTACAACACAGCTGATGTTGAGAGCTGAGGTCTTTCCTGTGAAACCGAAGGTGTCCTGTGGGCACACTGTGGGTTACGACACTAGCACACTTATTAGTGAGGCTTGTGGGTTTGAAAAGGCAGCGCCAGATTCCGGGATCTCTCAGGAGATGCACACAGGCGAGGCTGCAGAGTCACAGAGATGACAGGAAAGGGGCCGTTCACCTGTGCACTTTTATCCAGAGATACCGGTTATGTCGCTGGCTTTGTGGGCTGGCACTGTCTTGAGAAGATGATGTTCTAGAGTTGCAGAATTTTGTTCTGGAGAGAGCAGAAATGAGGCAAGTTAGGAGAGAATCGGGCTGCAATCACATTCCCTGTTTATGGCTGTAATCACATTCCCTGTTTATGGCTGTAATCACATTCCCTGTTTATGGCTGTTTCCTTGGGAAACTCACTCTCCTCTGTAAAATGTCTTCCCTGCACCTCTCCCTGAAGCCCCGCAGTTGCTTTCAACACCAGCATGCGGTGATCCCGAGTTTACCTGAGGCCTTGGCTGGATTCTTGAAGCCAGCAGACCAGCCCTTCCCTGCTGGAACACTCTTGCAGATTTGTCAGTCTAATGTCAATAAGCTGCCTGCTTAACGACCATTTAAATTCCCCTCTGGATTACTCCACAAAGCCCTCATGTTTATTGACACGCCTTCCCACAGCATAGCCCTTGCTTGGGAAGCACATCTTACAAGAGAATTACAGTCTCCAACAGCAGAATTCCTGTGGTTTGAAAGTTGCCATGGAGGAATTCACTGGCATTGGAAACCAAAGCAGATTTATTTCTCAACACTTGTCCCTGAGTATTGCTGTAAACTCAGAACATTCCTGTAGTTGCCCCAGATTTATTTTCAGGTTAATTGGTTATTCAGTGCTTTCCTGGAAAGCCATTAATTCATGTTCTTTGGGAATGAGGTGTATAGTGGGTCATCAAAAGGAAGAGAAAAGCAGAGAGCTCTCTTCATGAAGCATCTAGTGTGGCTCTGTGCTCAGAGATTGTTGATTTTCCCAGATTGGTGGTTTGCTACTGCTTGGAACTTCTTAATTTAAAAATCTTTAATGCCTCTTTATTTCGCAGCTAATCGGTTTCATTGAAGTAGAAGAGTCAGCATGGAGAAGCCAAGTTCTGTGAGCAGATGGATCACCAGATCAGTGACAGGCGAAGTCCACAGTTTTCTCCGGTGCACGTTTCATTCATTATGTCACTGAAACTTAAATTCCTTCCAGATTTTGGCACTCTAGAAGGGAAAGGCAGCTAGAAGAATAGGCCGTCGTCTGTATGTGAGGGAGGATAGGTGGGCGCATACTGCTTTTTAACTGTGAGCAAACTTTTACAGTCTCTGGGTAAAGCTGCAAAGTTAGGAGCCTGACCTCTGAAAATTCCCTGTCCTTATTTACTTCTCTGATACAGAGTGGTCTATCATTTAATGAAAACGTTTATTGTTAACTTACTGTTCATTCATGGGGTGTCCTTTTAAATCAAAGTTTCAAACATTTTGAAGACACTATAGTTTTATCTTAGCCAATCAAGGGTGATATAATTGAATTCATGCTCAAGGCTCAGACCTAGGTTTCCTTAAACTGCTTTACCCTGCCAAGATTATTGCCATAACAAGCTTTAATTTGGTGTCATTTTGAATTTAGACCATGATAGCAAACTGCACTAACGGAAATTCTCTGGTGACCAGAACTGTTCAACAATAGCTGCTGCTGTACCTGCGTGGAGAGTTTCTTTAAACCTGCAGGAAAAGCAGCCTGCTGTGTATTTCCAATTCTTACTGCAGAAGTCCCAGCATACAGGCTTAGAGGATGAGTTTGGTGGTGGACTTTTTGAAAGGACATTGCCGGTGTGATTCTGTGGAACACAGCAGATTGGGCACAGTGATAACAACAAGGGTGCTTTCCATGTACAACAGCACCAGAATGGTTAGAGAAAAATCACCTGTCAGATATTTTGCTTGGTAGAGTCAGAGGAGCACTGGGGATCCCACGAGGTATTCATGTGTACGTGTGCTCATACGTCCTGCCCCGTGGGTGTGTACACATTCACATGCTCCTGCATAACCCTTTTACCTAACGCTGTCCGGCCCCTTTTCTTCTGCCCAGTCTGCCTCCGTGTAACTAATCAGAGGGTTGTATTTGGAGTAAGGCTCAGCTGCACAGGGCCAGCACAAAGACGTCTTGGGGTGGCGGAACTGTTCGCGTCTCGATTGTGCTACTGGTTACCCGGAGCTGCTGTCAGAGCTTGTTGCACTGTGTACCAGGCGACAGCAAGTTTACAGACATCCAAAACTAAGGAGAAAAATCCAAATGCAGCCATTCTTTCTTCAGAAAACTCATTAGATTTTTAAAAAAATTGTTGGTAAAATAAATAAATAATTGGTGTCTCTCCTGTCCTTTTTGTGTTCTAAGACCCAGGTTGCTGATTTCCAGGAGGAACCTTTACCCTGTCCTTTGTGATCCAAAAGGCTGTCAGGAGACTGATTCACACACGATTTCGGGAGATCGTCCCTCAGGGCACCCTACTTCCTCTACTTCTTACCCTCTCCCTGCTCTCTTCTGTCCTCAGAGCTTTTCTACCAAGCTTTAGTTACAACTTTTCACACGGTTATGTATCTAAGTACTAGAAGGAAACCCGACATATCAGCCTAGAGCTGCCAGGAGGTGCACAGGGCCAGAGGGGAGACTCTATATTCACACTGAAGTGCTTTGTCATAAGCATATGATAAAGAAATGTGAGACGCAAATCAGAGGCAAGAATAAGACTCGGACAAGATGTTGTCATGGGATTTATGCAGGGCTTTTATAGAGAGCCTGCCATGGACCAGGCTCTTCCATCGCCAGATTTGCATGTATTAATTCATTTAATTTTTCATAGCAATCGCTGGGCAAAGTATTATCATACCCTAATTTTACAGATGATAAAAATAAGATACAGAGAGATTAAGTAATTTGCCCAAGAAAATGCATAGCTAGCAAATAACAGACTCAGATTTGAGTTCAGTTAACTGGAAGGTTTGTGTAAACAGTGCGCCAAGCTGTAGTTAAGAATGTGAAGAGAATTCAGCAGAGTTAAAGATGAGGAAGATGCTTAAAGGAAACGGTGGCTGTAGTTTACTAAGAAATTTGCATCAGTAAGAATACTTTAAAGTTCTTTAACTCCTTGCATCTAACCAGGATTTGCAAGGTCTGGTTCACGAACAGTCTCTCAAAAGAGTTTCCCATACAAGAAAAGTAGAAAATAAAGGCACAGAAATTATAAATTACATTTAGGAACTTTTACCAAAGATCTAGATTTTTAAAATTTAGTTTAAGGAGGTACTCTTAATCTTATAACTTATAAATAATACTTTATAGTATTGGTTTATCTTGAATTAGAAAAATTAAATACAGTTATTTTGCTAGATAGCCTAAATTTAATACATTTTAGAACTGGAGGGCTTTGTTTTATAAGAAATCATAATCATGCATTTAGGGAAAAAAAGCAAACAGATTTTATTTGGGCAAAAACTAAGCCAGAAATTACAGAAAGCAGTCTTTTCAGTGAAGAGCTGTTATCAGCCAGATGAACGTGGAAGTGGTTCTGCTGTGGAATTCTGTTCCAACATCTGCAGGAGCGCCCCAGACACTTACTGTGAAGCCCAGGGGGTCCCGACAAGCAGGAAGCTGCTTTCCGTGGCTATACTATTAGGAGTCATTGAAACATGAATTGGTTTTACCAAATTTCATCTAAGTCAACATATTTTTATTTAAATTATCATCATGAATGGCACTTATTATCGCTATAATGACCAAATCAGTTGTTGAGAACAATTTCAAGATTGAAGCTCAATGTTCAAACTAGCAGCTTGCCTGTAAGCCGTCATGCAAAACAAACAAAAAGAAAAAAGCAATTTAGGAAAACCTTGTTCCGTTTGTCCTTTAAATATGAGTTCAATAAGCCGATGATTCATTAAGCAATTAAATTATAACTCGGAGAAATTTTTGTGTAACTTTGTAACAGAACAGAATTAAATCAATGTGATGAGGTTCAGAACAAGAATGTGCACTATGTACCTAGTGTTTCGTGTCATATTTAATATTTGAGCATGAGTCAGTTAAGTACATAAATAATAATTGTGATAAATTTGTGTGTATACACACAATGCTGGTGTGACCATGCCTAATGGGATCGTTTTGCTTGAAAACCTTCTGTCCAAAGTGTATTTAGAAGAAGTCTATTAAGCTATAGAATTGTTTTCAGTGGAAGTGGTAGTGGTTACTTTTTCACGAGTCCACGTTGGCAGTAATAATGACGTCAGGCATCACGGGGACCTGGCCCGTCCTTCCTTCTCCTTCCCTCCCCTACCCACCTTGCTCCATCCGACTTGCCCTCCTTCCCATTGGAAAAGGGTGGGAATATAGATGCACCAAGAGGCCGTTATGGTAAGTGAAATAAATCAGACACACAAGTTTAAATATTGCCTGGTTTCTCTCTTATGTCAGAAACCCAAAATATAAACACAGAGCAAACTAAGAGGTAGGTAATAGGCAGCAGAGAGCAGTCACCTCTCATGGCTTAGCAACGCACTAAAAATATCTTGATATTGTGGGCAGCAAGCTCTGTTGGCAGAGATGTGCAGGACTCCTCCTCATGTCTGAGTTTGCCGTTCGAGTTGACTTGAATCAGAGAGAAGACTGGAGTATGCTTTCTGTTGTTTACACCAGCATCTTTGTAAAACATGCTTCTCCTTTAGTCTCTAATGAGGCTTGGGGAAGTGGAAGCAGACTAGCTTCCTGTGTGACTGAGACCTTTATAACTTGCTGAAACTGGTTTCAGCCCAAAGCCAATATTGGATAGAAGGGAGGAGTAATGAATGAAAAAGTGTGGACAGAGAGGAGAGAAACAAGCCAAGAGAGGATAGGTGGAGGAAAAGATGTCATAAAAGAAGACGAACAAGGAAAACAGGAAGAACCACTATATGAAAGTTAAATTCACCTGTAAAAAATACCAAAGTGTAAAATATTTTGCAAAAACAGCCAGATATCGTCATTATGTTACTCTCCTGCTTCCTTGGCACCTTTTTATTCACATATAAATAAAGCAATGTGTATAGGTTTTGATGCTGTTTCTAAGTCATGGAGACTTTATAAAGGGCAGTTAGGTAGCTGTACATCTGAGTTTCCGTGTGACTCCCGTTCTGTTATTCTCGGAGTTGGTGCTGAGCATCCTGCCAGGCCTGGCGCGGGCGGGCGGCCAGGGGAGCGCGGGGGCGCGGGAGAGCAGTGCACGGGGGTTGGGCACAGAGAGCCCGCAAGCCCTTGGCCGAGGGGATCACACAAGACGGGGTGCAAAGCAGGGGGCTGACGAGCCTCTGCAGTGTTAGCGCAGCGCTTCCTGGGTGACGCACCTAAACGGTGAGCAATGTTTCCAAGCTATGGTAGTGCCGCCCGTGTGGCGCCCATTAAGTGCTCGGCCCATTTGCGCGACTTGGCTTTCATTTGGGGCTTTTTTATTTTTCCTACATGAATCAAGGCAACAGTGCATCCAATATTTTGAAATAGCCCCTTCCCTTCTAAAATCAAACCTTTTTCTGCGATTTCTGTGTTTCATATTAGTTTATTAGCTGTTGTGATTTATATTAATATTCAAGTTTTAAAGAGGAAAAGGGAATGGAAGGGACCAGGGAGGAAGAGGAAGGGACCCGGAAGAGGAAGGGGGCTGGGGAGGAAGCAGAAGGGACCTGGAAGAGGAAGGGGGCTGGGGAGGAAGCGGAAGGGACCAGGAAGCAGAAGGGACCGGGAGGAAGCGGAAGGGACCAGGAAGCGGAAGGGGCGGGGAGGAAGCGAAGGGATGGGAGGAAGGCGCTGGCTGGAGGGCCTCTCCACTCGCCGCAGTCCGGTCCTGGGTTTGATCTTAGCGGTCTCTGCTGTGGCTCCGAGCTGGGAGGCCGGCCTGGAGGTGGAGGTGGCCGTGGCCCTCCCGCCCTCCCCGCAGCCCCTTCGCGCTCCTGGCCCGCTGCCCGCTGCCCGCTGGTGGGTCCCAGGCAGCCCGTCCGCCCCGCAGTGTGCCCGCGGGCAGGGAGGAGGGCAGCGCACCGTGTGTGTGTGTGTGTGTGTGTGTGTGTGTGTGTATATGTGTGTGTGTCTGTGTGTGTGTGTCTGTGTGTGTGTGTTTCACGCGTGGCAGGGACGACTTCAGAGCCAGGCCTTCCGCGAATGTTCATGCCTTCTTTTTCTCATGCTTTTTAAAATTAGAACCTATCGCTGAGTCACAGATTAACTGAAAAATTATCTGAAACTATTATTTGGGGTGTGTGTGTGTGTGTGTGACTTTTTTCCTTAAAACAACAGATTTACTATCTTACTGTTCTAGAGATCAGAACTACAACATCATTCTCCCTTAAACCAAAATGGGAAATACTACAGGAAAAAAGATGCAAAATCAAAATGGTGTGAACACAAACGTGGACCCGCAGTCCTGGGAAATGGACCGCGTTTCCTCATCGCGGTGGTAAACGGGCGCTGAGTGCTGCCCCCCGCGGGCCCGGCTCCCCGCGATGCAGCCCGCGCATGCTCAGATCGCTCCATGAAATGGCGTGGGGTCGGTGTGCGGTCTGCACACGCGCGCTTACACGCTGTGTTTTCTATTTTGTGTTTTTTGTCATTTCAATCAGTTATAATGTTTACGAGTCCATGTCTACAGTACACTGGTCACGGTCCCCACGGGGAGCGGGTGCCCGTGCGTGACCCAGCTGCGTCATTCTCACCCCCTCCATCTCCTGGGCTCCTTTCCTTTCACAAATCTCTGTTCTGCCATCTCCTCACTCTGCCTGTTTTTGCTGTGAACCTTATTTTACTTTGTGTTCGTTGTGTGAATCTCTGGTTTCTTAGTGTGGTTTCTGATTGTAATTAAATATTAGGTTTGTTCTGCCTCTTAAGCATTGATATTTATTCTCAGTGCATCCTACCTGAACCCAAAGTAGATAAAATACACTTTATAGTCTCTTTTCACTTATGTTATTTCTCCATATAAGAATTAACACAAAAATTCACGTTTATTTGCTCAGCTGGTATTATTAGCTTTGTCACACTTTAGAAATTGTAAATTTCTAGATTTGAATAAGTATTCATTTTTAAATTCTAAAGAACTTAATTTTATATTATTTTCAGTATGAAAATGTAATAAAAATCCTTTATTTACCAAGTAATGAACACAAAATTTAAGTGACGTCAATTGAAAACTGTACGGGAGAAAATGTGGTTATATTGCTTTACAATAAATAGTTAATAAGTACTCCCCCCATACTTTTATTTTAACAAATAATAAGACTGAAAAGTTGCTCTTATAAAATTATTTGTTGTTCAAGCTTTCCTTTTGAGAAAGACTGAGTCTAGATTACTAGATATTTACCAATTAGCTCTGTAAAATACCAGAATTTGCATTTTTAAGTTTTTAAATTGCAAATATAGTAAAATTCTGCAAATGGATATCAAAGGTGGTTCACTTGAAATACCATTTGTATTCAATGGTCGTGTATATGTTGAATTTCTTCTGATTATCAAATCATTTTATTGTTACAAAATACTTATGCTTAGAAAGAGAAACTCTTATTTTTCTAATTCTTAAAACCAAATATATATTTTAGTGTGATGAATTGATATAGAAGGGCAAAAGGCTTAGGGGCTAGTTTTTATTCTAGTAATTAAATAATTTCCTGGTTACTTATATGAACTTGCTTTTTTCTGTGATCACTGATCTCCTTTTATAGTAAATTATCATCCCTATGTTATGGGAGCTAAGATTGATAATTTATGATTCTGTGGAAAAAAAGCAAGAAGCCAAATCCTGAAGTTGTATCTGCCTGTTTGAATCACATAGGGATTTGTTAGTCATGTTGTAATTTATATAGATAATCAAATTACCCCACTAAATTCAGATCAAGCCAAGGGTATATTGAGATTTTAGACCAGAGATGGTGAACCTTTTAGAGACCCAGTACCCAAACTGCAACCCAAAACCTGCTTACTTAGCATAAAATACCAGCACTGCAATTAAACCTGAGTCCTGGGTTTTGGTTTTCAAAAAAGCAACCGGTATGTGGTGCTCGGCTCCTGGGCTCCCTATGGCCCCGTGTGTCCCACCCCAGCTCACGCCCCACAGGTTCACCACCAGTTTTCACACCGTTTTTATAAAGATCAAAGGAAAGATGATCATGATTTCCTATGCTCTTCCACAAGTGTGTTACAATGTTGCTTTTCATTAGCAGAATTACACTGGTGAAATATTTTTGGATACTTTAATACAGTTTTCTATGGTGCTATTTATTCAGTACCTAGCTGTTAAGTCTAGGTGCTGAATAGGATTTTGATAGGTAAGGAAAGAAATTAGATAGGATTGTGGTAGTTACAGAATTTGCAGCTTAGAATCAAGATCCCAACCTAGGAAAAGTTAGAGTTTAATGATAACAATATCAGAGACAGAAATCTCAGAAGCATGGTTTTGCTTTCCAAATGTCAGAAAGCAGAGTTGAAGCATAAAATATAGTTAAACACTGGTAGGGCTCACGAACGGCGACACAGGCCCCAGCTCATCTGCACAGATGTTTCGTCGGCTCATCTGCGGGGGGAGGAAATACGCATGAGGAGCTCTTCTGTTGCCTTGAGGGGTGACCCTGGACATGCATTTGTTAAGATGAGAGGCGACAGAGTATGAGGACATGAATATCAAAAGGAGAGAAGACACGGCACCCTTTAGGCAAAGCCTGCTAAATAGAAAAACAGGACCGGAGAGAAAATGGGCCAAAACCCAATTCACCTTAAAAGACAGTGGTGCTTAAAAAGCAAATTTAATGTCATACTAACAGGCAGTCAGTAAATAATCAGTAATCAGGGTCTTGATGATAGAATTATCATGGAAGTATATCCCAAAATACACTGAGGTGTATGCATTGAATACATGCATTTTTATGTCAAACATATCTCAATAAAGTAGCTGACATGATCAGTAAAACAAATGCCATCATGATAACTTTCTAATTGATATAATTTTTTTATAGTTTTTTGAGGTCTCACTATGCAGTTCAGTCTGTCCTTGAATCCGCTTTGTAGTCCAGGCTGATCGCGAACTCACAACAATCCTCCTGTCTCAGCCTCCCGAGTGCTGGGGTTACAGGCAAGAGCCACCACATGCAGACTGATTAATTTTGTGTGAATCATTCATGTATTTTTCCAGTAGATACCATCAAACACCAGTGTCTATGGAGAGTAGCCAGGTAGGCATCGTCCTTTACGGAGCGCTTACAGCCTTGGCTTGGAAAGCAGTTCAAAAAAAGTGACGCACGACTGTGACACGATAGGAGTTGTGTGCAGGAGGAAGTAGAACGAGGGAGCACAGAGCGCAGGTGAGTGGGGCTCAGGGAGACCTCTGAGGGTGTGACTGACAGGATCGCAGGAGGTGACCGGCTCATGGCCAGAGGAGGGTGAGGGGCTGGCTGCAGAAGAGGCAGGAAGGTGGCAGGTAAGTCAGCTGCTGCTCACTCTGATGCTCCGTGAAGACACAGCAAGGACTGAACTAGGGCTCAGCATTAGGGTGACAAGAAGGAGAAAGATACCTTGGCAAAAACCTGCAAACTTAACATTTTTAAGACTTGCAGCCAGAGAACAGCTTAGCCGTGAGAGGTTTACTTTGCTCATTTAAAAACTGAGACGTGTCTTGCTTATTAGTAACAAATGTTCTTCCTCAGATGAAAATAAGTTAATGCAATGCCCATTAGGTTTGTATAAAAATTTCAATTTATGAAAGATAAAACTATCTTCTTAGTAGCAGAAAATTTTGAAATGTTCCATTCCTCTACTGCATAAATTCACTGCAATAAGAGGCAGAAGAACCTTTTCCAATTCGTTTCACTTTTTTTAAAAAATATGATTAATATAGTGATCTTGCATAGCAGTGTTATATATTCTGTGTTTTGGGATTTCTCATTTTTATCAGCACCTATTTGCTATACATGACAATCGCACGCATCTTGGTGCATACAACACTGCGTCTGAATCGGGTTTACTGCCCCTTCCCCTCCCTCCCGCCCATTCCCCCCATCCCCAGACCCTGTCCCCACAAGGTGCACTGTGCTGTTTAGGCATCTGTCCTGCACCTGCTGACCCCCAGGAACCTGGGCTGGTGCAGGCCTTGATTACCTTCTTTCACTCAGCCACGTGTTCAAGTCGCCTCTGGGTCTTCTGGTGGCTCGGTAGCACGTTTCTCTTTAGCAGTGACTAATACCCTGTAGTCTGGATCAAACGCAGTTCATTTTTCCTCTAGTTTACCAGAGGCATAGGGCATCTTAGATGCTGTAAGTCCTGCAGTTAGGAATCAAACAGCTGCAAGGGTCCTTTGCAGGTGTGTTGTGTTGGTTTGGGTTTGGCTACCTGGGTTCCACTGGGCTCCTTGGTTTATTTAGACAGGGTCTCCCCCTGGGCCAGGCTGGTCAAGCGATGCTGGCCCAGCTGCCCATCACCACGCCGGGTGTCTCACAGGCTCTGTGCCTCAGCTTCCCAGGCGAGCGCATGTTTTCAGCATCTTCAGATAAAACCGAGGGTGTTCCTGGGGCACATGGCAAGGGTGTGTCTAGTCTTGTGAGAAACTGCCGAGCTGCTGTCACCGTGACACCCTGTGTGTGTCCCCAGCAGCAAACGGAGGTTCCTGCGTCCCCTCCACCAGAACACGTCCTTGGGGCCCGGGATCGGGCCAAGCATAGGCTTCTTCACAGGCTCTGTGTTTTGGTTTTGGCCAAGTTTGCCTCTTACTCTACAAGCGCTGGCTGCCAGTGATCTTTAGATGAAAACCACTGACAACCGCTGTTCTAATAAATTCTAAGACAGTTCTCGGTGAGTGATTACTTTGTGAATTCCAGCTTTATAGAATATATTGTGACATTTTATACTTAGTGTTCGTAAGTTTGGAATTTTGTCACTAGGAAAATTTCTTTTGCAAAGTCTTTAGAGAAATAGTTGATCAATAAATCTAATGATTCCATTCTATATACTATTTTACTGAAATCAGTGGAGAGGAAGAACTGAAATGGTGCATGGTAAAGCAAAACAAGGCCTTTTAAGAAAAGTACTAGCAGCTTTCTTTTAGATACACGTGAAGGACTCTTCTAATGGAGATGCTTTGTTACCCTAGACTTCAGAGAACCACTGTGGAAAGTATGACAAGCCCAGAAAGGACCAAAGCTCTTCCAGGACACTGAGAAAGATGTCATGTACCTTGTGGCAGTAGGCTTGCTCTGTTAGTACTATGACATGCAGGGAAGAGGGAGGAGCATATTTTCAAATTCCATCTGAAATCTGGTTTCCGTAGCACTATAATAATTCAGGCTGAATCATGTGGACTAAAGACTCAGTTGGGTTGAGGGACAGAATAATCAGTCTTAAAGCAATCGGTGTGCAAGGTGGCTTAGTGATCAGGTACACAAACTTTCAACAGCTGAGCTTAAACTTAGGGCTTCACTGTGTCCCTAGTCGGGCCATCTAAAGTGCTTATGTCACGGCTGACTTATGTCTGCAGAGGCAAGGTGGTGCATGGCCGTGGCTTCCGTGAGGACTGCATGGCCGTTCATATGAAGCTTAACACTAGAAGGAGCTTGATTAGTGGAAGCCATGGCTCTTAACTTTAATAAGATCAATCAAACTTGTACTTAAATAGTCCCTTTAAAACCAGTAAAAGTAAAAAGCAAAATAAAAGACAAATGATAGGAAACAGGGAGATAATGGGAAGGGGACCAGGAGGTGGAAGGAGGGAGGGAGAAAGGGGAGGGAGGAAGACCGTGTGTCCGTGACCCACTCCCCACAAGGAATGGGATTGTGCACGGCAAACACGTACTGATGAAACTATTAAAGAGAACTGGGAAGGAAGGGAATTTCACCTGTCTGACTCACCAGAATGGAGTGGGCATTAGATTCTGGGAGCACTGACCAGTGAAAAAGAAATTAAAATACTCTCTCTGCCTTCTGCAAAGCTGCTTCTGTAACAGCTTTTGTAGAATTAAAATTAAAAAGCTCGATTCACATCCTTCTCCCCCCAGTAGGCATGTGCCACCCTTGCTTTCTGCAGGGGCTGAGGCTCCTCTGTGCCACCCTGCAGCCAGGGTCTGTGCCCTCAGCAAGCATCGCAGAGACAGGTCCGTGAGTCTCAGGTGTTGCCTGCGCTGTGTGTGAGAGGTGTTGGTTCTCTGCCACTTAACCACCCTCCATTCACAAACCTCATGATTCCTAACAGGCAGCTGTGTCTTAGAAGTCTCTTCCCAATCCGCCCACTCGTATCTTCTGGGACTTAATCCTGGGGCCTCTGCTCACACAGGAGAGCTGGAAAACGGGGTCTGCAAGGTGTCCAAGACAAAGCAGGTCTGGTGACCATCCAGGCTGTGTCACGTGCCCTTGTTTGTTTTGTAGTTCAGTGACATCATTGTTGTTTTCATTTTGCTATTTTCCTGGTGAACATTAGGATATCCACATAGTTACTCTTAGTTTTGTTCTAAATTATTCCACTGATTGACTTAGCATAATGCTGGGTGGAGATAATGGGAAGGCCCACTGTGGGTGTGAACGACACCAGCCAATAGGCTTGTAGCTTGAATAAAATAAAAGGGAAAGGGAGGCTCAACGGTGCTATTTTGCTGACTCCTGCCAGCCCTGCCATGGACTGTTTCTCCTGTGTGATGCCCCTCTGTTGTGTTACCCTACCTTGGAGCCATCCAACCATGGACTGAAACCTCTACGTACTATGAGCTAAAATAGACTTTTCCTTCTTTGACTTATGGGTCAGGTATTTTGTCTCAGCAATGAGAAAGGTAACTTCTAGACAGATGTGCTAGAAAGTGTACAGTTTCACAGCTGGTAACTGCCCTCCAGGTGCAAGCAGCCTTCACTTTTAATAAACTATGAAGGTGAAAGTGGGTGTTTTAGCTGCGATTAAAAATCACACCGTAACAAGTATGCAAATCTATAAATAAGCTATTATTTATAATTGTATGTTGTTCATTCCAGTAGTGAATAGCAAATACATCAACATCCTCCATTTTATTTATACTAAATTCTTTTAGTAAAACCTTAGATATATTTAGCAAGCCAGTAATATCTAGTTTAAGGAAAAGAAAAAAGTAATTTGCGTGTCTTGCCTCCCTCCCTTTCTTCCTTTTCTTCTTTCTTCTTTTCTTCCTTTCTCCTCTTCTCTCCACTTTTTCTTTTATAACCTTGGCTGGCTTCAGGATTGTCCTTTTCTCTTCTTTATTCTCTTCAGTTTAAATACAACATGCCTCGGTGTCTTTTTGTTTATTTCCATGCCCTGTGTCATGTTTGCTGCTGCATTTGCTTTCTGATTCTGGCAATTGTGTCTGACGTTAATTTGAGGAACTCAGTCGTCCCAGTGTTACTTGTGCTGTCTCTCCTCTCTTTCCTGTAGCCTGTGGTATGTTATGCCCTGCAGAACTGTCCCACACTTCCTGGATACTGTCCTTGTTTGGATTTAGTTCATTTTCTTTTTGATTTTCTGTTTTGAAACTTTTTTATTTCCATATCCTCAAACTTGGAGGTTCTTTCCTTAGCAATGTCTAGTCTACTACTACCTTAAACCATCGACTGTATTCCTCATTTTTGCTGTGGTATAATCTTTTCCTTGTACATAGCTGAATATAATACACTCAATAGAAGAAACTGCTTCCACTAGGCCTTTAGTAATGCCATGGTAACATGGTGAGAGAAGGGAAGCATCTATAATCCTGTGATTCAGTCTCTTTTCTCTTTTTTTTTTCTAGTATTGAGGATTGGGCCCAGGACCTTTGCACTGAGTTACATTCTAGCCACCTCTTTTGTTCAGAGACCATGAGACAGGGTGTCACCATGTCACCGGATTGCCCCAGCTAGACTTGACCTTGCCAGCCTACATCTCAGGTTTTCAGTGAGGCCGAGCCTTTGAGCTCTCTCAGTCCCTTCACCATCCTCCTGGAATCAGAGAGAGCTGAGTTTGCGGAGTCCCTTTATCTCAGCCACACGGGCTCTGCTAAAAACCCTAGCAGATCAGGTCCCTTCAGTTGCTTCCCTCGAGGGAAGACCTTGTCAAGGTAGAGACACTGTGGAGCACATCTATGCCTTATAAGTGGACAAACTTGAGTGCTGTCGGAAAGAGGTGCACCTTGAGACCTTAACGTTAAGGGAAATACTTTAGACACTCAAGCTCAAATATCACATGGTTTCTCTTACAGGAGAAACCCAAAGCATAATAATTAAAGAGCCAAAGGAAAGCTAGATACTAAGAATCAAGGAGATTGAACTTTCTCAAATGGAAAGACTCCTGAGACGGAGGGAGGGAGAGGGAAGGGCAAGAGGAAGGAGAGGAGCTCAGAATGGAGGTTTTCATTAGCGGCTGCAGTGCACCTTGAGTAGGCACCCTAATAAAAATAAAGATATGAAAAAAGAAAGGCCACCCATTAACAAAGAGAAAAGAACAGACTCCTCTTTTAAAGTGGTTTCCCCCCACTTTTGTCCTGCGAGAGGTGAGATGATTTCTCCCGAGAACCTAGTTAGGTCTTCGGGGGCAAAACTGGCAACAGCCTAGGGACCCTGTGGCCAGGGCCTTGGGGCTCTGACTGTCAGATTTGCCCACGGTGCCCCCATCGACGTGTCAGCTCTGTGACCGGCCCCCCACGCGGTACCAGGGAAACCTCTGTGAGCGTGCTCAGCAGGGAGACTGGCCGTCACCTCTGGTCACTCGCCTGGGGATGCTGAGCTTCCAGTCCCCCACTTGCTGTCATCATGCAGGCCGGGGCCACTGTCCTCCGGGGCCTGATTTTCCCCATCTCCGTTAACGGTATTTGCATCGTAGACACTGTTTTCTTTGTTTGGGTTTGCTGTCAGGATAATATTCAGCCTCATAAAATGAATTGCAAATGATTATCTCAACCTGAAAGTTTTGCTGGTGAAAAGCTTTTTATTAAAAACTCAACTCACTGTGGACATTCTTAGATTAACAGTTTCTTTGAAGGCCAGTTTTGGTCCTTGTCTTTTCTTTCAAGATGCTTGTGCATTGCATGCGTGTTGTTAAACTGATTGGCACACGGCTTATTCATGCCACTTCTTTTTCATGTCAATGGGATAAGTATTGATGATCTAATTCAGGCCTGATAAAATTAATTAACTCCTCGCTTCCTTTATCAGTTTTAGTAACTTTTCAAAGAACCTGCCTTTGGTTACATTAAATCATGGTCCTTCCATCCCACACACGGTCCTCCCTTCTGCTTGCTTTTGCATTAATTTGCTCTGTTTCTGGCTTCTTAACATGAACGTTTTGGTCTTTGATTCTGAATCTCTTCCTTTGTAAGATTTAATGCCATGCATCATCCTAGTACCATTTCCTCTGCTACGTCCTATACATTTTGGTACATTTTGATTGTTGTCTTGTATCAGTATTTTTCTTTTCAATTTCCATGTGATTTTGTCTTTTTACCTGGTACTATTTTAAAAGACATTGTTTAATTTTCAGGTGTTTAGTGATGTTTCAGTGTTTAATGTTACTAATTTGATTACTAACATCCTTCATACCTTCTCAAATTTATTAAGACATAGCAAAACTTTATATGATCTTTTTTGGTGAATATATAAAGAATAAAAATTGTGATAAATGTATATTCTGCTATTATTTAGTGTAATATTTTGTAAATTCACTTAGGTCTGATAGATTTATACTTTTTTTTAGTATTTTGTTTACACTGATTTTTGTGTATTTATCAGCCATTGAAAAAAAGTGTTTAAATTTCCACAGATAATTATGAATTTGTCTATCTCTCTTTTAGTATCAACAATCTTTGTTCTATATACTTAAAGCTTATTAATTAGATACAGCATATTTAGGATTGTTGTATCTTTTTGATCTGTAAACTCATTTATTATTATGAAACTATCTTTGTCTCTGCCATTCTTTGTCCTGAATTCATCCCCCTTTCTTATGATAGTATTTGCAAGTATTTCTTTCTCTTTGTGTTTAACTTAGGTGTCTTTATTTGTAAAGTGTGCCTCTTGGAACTGCTAGTATTGTTTTTGTTGTTTTTTGTGTTACAGATCTAAAGATCTGTAATTTTGGATTATCCACACTAAACTTTGTTCCTCATTTCCTTTTTGACTTTTTAATAATTTTTTAGTATTTAATATTTAACATTCCACTTTCTCTCTACAATTAGGCATACTTTTTAAAGTTTTTTACTGATTGTTCTAAATTTTAAACATCTGAAGTAAAAATTTCCTTAGAAAAACCAAAAAACTGTGGCTGGTGCTGCGTGTGCATTCAGGGATTAATCGCCTTTCTAGAATCTTACACCAGGAGGTGTTGTAGCCAGAAGGTGATCGTCATAAAGCAAAAACTGAAGAGCAGGCCTTTGGATAGTAGTGCTTCCTAAAGATTCAGCCTTTGGCATCCCGAGTTGCTCCTGCCTTAGCATCCTCCCGGGCACCTCCTCCTCCTTGGGCAAAGGTCCTCCTCACAGGTGGACATCTCCTCACATGTCAGTTGGTGTCTTAGTTTCCGTGGCATCTCTCTCACGTATCTCCTTGCCAAATGCCCTCTCTTCCAGTCTCGTTCGATTACAGCTGATGACTTCATCTGTCTGTCGATGAGACAGACACCCTCTCCAGTGAGATGCGTGGCGTACAGCTTTAACTAGTATCTGCCTACGGTTGCTTAGCACCATGAAAATAAGACTTTGCGTGATTATATCCCTTCCTGTGGATATACCCTTAACACCTACTGAGCACCGAGGCACAGATTTATGATAAATCAGGCAAGACTTTAAGTAAAAATGTAATTGGCTCAGACACAATGTAACAGTGTGCATATAGTGCTGTTTTGAATAGTTTGTGTTTTCCCCTATAGAAAGTGAGGTGTCTTCATTTGTTTTAAAGTTTTCTCTTGAAAAAATGATATGAACACATTTTGGCTTGTGAAGAGATAGCTGTTGGCAGCCAGAAAACATAGAACTATGGAGAAAGAAACAAGAGAGAGAAAGCAATGGTAGCATTCCGGCCGTTTCTGTGGGAAAGCTGATTTCAGAACTTGGCTTTGTCAGTGGCAGCTGGCTGAGAGGAGGCTGTTGGCCAGTCCTTGACCTGCGCTGTGTTTCGCTATACATTTTCCCCTGGCCTCTCCCGTGCCTTCACTGTGCACCAACTCAGATTCGGCCTGAATAATGGTAGTAATAATGGCTAAGACTTGTTGATCCCCTACTTTGTGCCAGACGCGTCCTGATTGCTTATCAGGATCAATTCATTGAATCCTCCTGAAGGCCTCTGAGCTGTGTGCTGTCTCCACGTGTCCTGAGGAAGGGCCCAGGTGGAATTTCAGTGACTAGCTGGTGGTCCACTCTCCGTGCCCTGCCTCCGTCCGTGCCCCGCCCGTGGTCTGAAACCTGGCATGCTCATTTCTTGTTCACCTTTTCTTCTCGTTGCTTTCATTTCCTTGACTTCTATCTGCACCTTTCTGATATCAGAGCCTGGGTTAAATTTCAAAGCTCTGCGTTCAGCTTTCTCCCTTCCTTCTTTGTGCTGTCAGAAACATCGCACTTCTGCATGCACCCATGTCTTGGAGACACACAGTAGTTCTCTGTCACTCACTGAACCGTGTACGCGTCGGGACTCCGTGTTTCCAGTCAGGTGCTAATCGCATCCGTGCGAGTCTTTTCCTCCTGGTCACCAAGCAGGGAATGGTGTTCTGTCTTCTGTGACTCGGAGATCCTCGCTTCTTTAGGCGGATTCAAGTGGTTCCAATCTGAATGTTTTAAAATTTCTTTGCATTACTTTTCCTTTAAGAACTAGCATGGCCTCTTCTCTCTGAGTTTCACCCAGTGTTTGGCTGTTCTTCCCTCTGTGGGGGGGAAGGCTGTCACAGTGAGCTGGACTCAGGGTTCTCTGTGCCCGTGCTGGGGCTTTGGTCTCCCAGGTATGTGGAGACTGTGGCCTGAGGTGGGAACAGCCACGTGCAGGCCGGAGGGCAGCCCTCCTCGGGGGTTTAAAGGGCCACATTTCTCACAGCGCTGTATGAAGGATGTGTAATGTTTTTTATTATATATAGACAGAGAAATCTCTGCAATTTTTGATGATTTTTCTCCAGCCAGAACAGTGTTTATTTGCTTTTGAGATATTTCTCTTTATTTTTCACTTCAATGCAATTAGAGAATCAGAAAGTGTGTCACATGGTTGGTTTTATCCCATAGCTTTGTTTTTGCTACTCTGTATTATATTGATTATGTATTACTTTATAGTGTTAAATAATTGTTTCTCTTTTTCTGTTTACCAAAACCTGAAGGACAGAATCTTATATCCCTCTCTCCTTGACCTAGCAGGTAACAAATACAAGGTAGAAAGAATGTATGAAAAAATATGTATTTTCTCCTTGTGGGAACAGGGTTGTTTAAGTGCCCCATAAATGCAGCTTATTAATAGTGGTCACAAATCTAACTTTTAGTGTATTTAATATATCAGTTTCTATGAAGTCTTAGTCTCTATTGTGATTATGTTAGCTTCTTTGCAATTTTGTCAATTTCACTATATGTATTTTCAAGTTATACTCTTAGGTGCATCAGAGATTATTCTAATGTGCTTATGTATTGTTCCTTTCATCCTCTTTGTATGCACTAGTCCTTTTTAAGTTAAATCTTATTTTGCTAAAGCATTCAAGTTGATCTAGTTGAGTGATCACCAATAATGATTTCACAATGGCTTTGTTTTCAAAATGGTATTTAAAACCTGTTTAACTTAATGGCTAAATACAATTTGCTACCATAATACCAAGTTCTGATGTTAAAAATGAACCATGTGGTCATCTTACCTTGGTCAAATTATTATTCAGATGAAATGACCCGAAGGATCCCTTGACATTTGTTTGTAAAAGTATCATTGATTCTCGCTGATCATGTAAGTGAACACTAACCTGAAGATTGTGTAATTTATTCCTCTTTGAGCCTCTTTAAAGCTATCCATGGCTGTTTATAACTTAAAGAAGCACTGGCTACATTGACTTACGCCAGTTTGTCTTCCAGGAACTCGATGTGCTTATTGATACAAAAAGGCACAGGTTACTTTAAATGTCATATACTTATTAATTCTGTGGATAATATAACACTTATTTTAATTAGAAATAAAACACATCAGCCTAATGGCTCATGTTCAGCTCGGCCAACTGTTACTGTCCTTGTGCCAGGCCTGCTAAATGCTGTTTATGCAGGGGGGTCCTGGCCTGAACCTTTACAGTTATTTTCCAGGTAAAACCAGAAGATTTCAATAGAATGTGGTAGTTATCCCAATACAATTGATGCAGAAGCAGTAAATAAGTACTGCTTCTTGTTTTTCTGATGAAAACAGTGGAGCTACACTTGTATACCTAAGGTGGCCAGCGGTTGTTTTCTCTGTAACATAGGAAAAATACAAAAGCAGGACTTAAGGGGAAAGAGTTGAAAATACAAAGTGGGTGGAGTCGTCAACCCGAGGTGAGGTGTAGGACCCGGCTGCCTGAGCCCCCTCCCTGCTGGTCCCGAGAGGCCTCTGTCAGGTCCTGGAGCCCCCTTTCGAGGCACTCTGCCTGCTGCTGCGTGAGCCCACAGACGCCTCCTCCCTCCCCAGCTGTGTCCTGCCTGCCTCGGTTTCCCCGCGAGAGGCAAAGTTTCTGTGTGTCTCACAGCTCCTCCGTGGCTCCTCGCTGCTCCTCCTGGCCACGGTTTTGGATCCCCACGGTTCAGCGGCGGCATAGGCCTTTCTTAGTGTTCCTTGACTTCTGTCACTCGCCTGCCCAACTGTGGGTCCTGGCTTTTTGATTCTTTTCATTTTTAATCCTTTAATTATCTTGCCTTGCTTTCTAATTCTCACTGACGCCTTCTTCAGGTCTCAGCTTTGCTCTCATAGATAAACCGCGCCTGTCCAAAGTGCGTCTGGCCTTTCTCACTTGGTTAGGCTGGTAAATGTGTGTGTGCACCCTTGTTCTCTTCCTTCCTGCTCCTAAGAGCTCTGCTGCCGCGATATCAGATACACAGTAGGTTTACATACGGTATGAAAATGCCTTGATAAATGAAAATTGTGCAGTGAAAAGATTGATGTCAAATATATACAACACCCAAAGCATCTCCCTCATGTTGTCATTTTTAAAATCCCAGGTTTTCAAGCAACCAGCTCATCTCCGTGGTAAGCAGCTGTGAGCCTACTGGCGCGCCAGCTGAGAATCAAACATCCCACCCACCCACCCACCCCCACCCCAGGAAGTGGGAGCCAGAGATGTGAGCATCTCTTGGGAGCTTGACCGTGTGCAATATAGCAAATAAGGGGGATTTCCTTCTGCCATCTCTTTGAAGGCAAATATTTTTATCACAGTGTTGCTTTGTTCTGATTAATGGTATAGCTCTATTCAATATTCTGTTTTGATAAGTTCTATAATGTTCTGTATTTCCTTTTATTTTGCTGCACCTGATTGAAAGAACAACTATTGTGAAGATAATGAGATATACTATGGTACCTATTACTGTTATCCTGGTACCCTGCTGTGATGTTCTGTACCAGTTTCACTACACTGTCTCAGTTGGCTTTGTTGTCTTATTCTTTTGTATTTTACTACCTTCAAAATAATAAAAAATTCAATAAAATTTTTTAAATCCCAGGTTTTGCAACTGAAACCAGGGCCAATTTTATAGGAAGGACTATTGTTTGTAAATTTTTCAAGTTCAAAACCTTTTGTCCAGCCTTACTGCTAGTTCTGTAACACTATGCTAAAGGAATTTTACCTGCTTGTGTACAGCAAACACAAACTCTTAAGGGATGAAGATTTCTTATTTTGAGAATACCCAAAAAATGTAGTAATGTATCTGAAAGAAGTTTCAAATGAATAATTTCAGGGTTTGGGTTTAGTTTGGTTTGGTTTGGTTTCTGAGCAGGGTCTCACTATGGCATCCAAACTGTTCTGGAAGTTAGCATGAGACCCAGGCTAGCCTTGAACTCATGACAATTCTCCTGCCTCAGCCTCCCAGCTGCTGAGATTACAGGCATGCACCACCACACCCAGAAATTCTTGGCATAGTAAGAGGTGATATCGTTGGAATAAAACACTGGAGAACCCCAGGGGACAGCTTTAAGGGGCAGCGCCCCACTGTAATGTTAAACCTGGTCTGCATGTTTTAAAGCACAGTTGCATTTTGGAACCGCTGTCCTGTGTCTGAGGCGAGCTGCATCTCACGTCCTGCATGTGAGTGGCCTGGGACTGGTACTCACCTCCGCTGACATTCAATGGGAAATTTGGCCAAGAGTCTCTCTATGACTGTCCTGGGACAGTTCACAGTCATCTTTATTTTTTAAAGCAAATTTGTAACGTTACTTTCTTAACCTTTGCTTCACTAACAGAGAAAATCAGTTGTTGGCTGAATTTCTCACGTGTTTAGCCCAGTAACAGCGTTTGTATCGGTGCTGTCTATCTCGAGGCTCCTTGGGGAAGCAGTTCAGGGTCTCTCTCCGCCAAAATGTTCCGCAGGCTCGAAGCCCCCTTTCACTTGTTCTTGAATCTCGTGTGGATACCAGCTCACGTGTGGGAACATTTTGTTGTTTTCTGTGGCCACAAGTAGTTCAAAATCAGGTGGCAGAAGCAGATGTAGACTCTGTGCCCAGTGAGTTAGCTCCCCTTTCCTGTCTAGAATCCGTGTAAACAAGTATTATTGTTTACTATCTATTTTCATTCCCGCCTTTTATAAGCTAGCGGTTAGTACCACTTTTAAGGAAACAGTAGCATCTTTGAAAAGTATGTGATAGTATTTCTGCTCGAGTCATGTTCAAGTTCTCCTTTTATCTGTCATGATTGTTGTGGAATATGAAATGTCCTAAATACCTAAAAATGATTAAATATTGAAATGATTAAATATTGGTATAGTGAAGTATTTTACGATTTCTATTTCTAAAGTTACTGAAATTTCTTAACCACATTTAATAATTTAGGTAAAAATTAAGAACCTTTAGAAATGTGTTGCATTAATTGTGTACTCTTTCATATCCATGCTAACGGTCCTGCAGGAAGAAAAACTCAGAGCTGTTGACTTAAATTTCTTCCTGTGAGCTTAGTATTTGTACATTTCAAAAGGAAAAAGTTCAGAAGAAAATAGCCTTTGTACATAAGCTTTTCATGATGTATAAAAGGATGTGATATTTTTAAAAGATGAGTATGTGGCGATTTCCTTCTTCCTGGAAAAATCAAACACAGAAACAGAAGTCACCGTGACTCCTGCCTGTGATACAGACCTGCCCCACGGCTGTCATCTGCTCTGTGTCACAGGTGACTCACGGAAGAGCATCTTCAGGAGGCCTGCAGGGCAGCTGGAGCACCTGTGCCCTGGACCCCAGGGAGGCCCTTCTGGGATGGCAGAGTCCCGAAGGGAAACCCTAAGCAGGAAGTAGATCTGCCTTGGGGATCCCGCGGGGACCCCTGCAGGCAGCAGAGAGTCCAGCAGGCGTCTCTAAGATGGTGTTGAATGAGTAACAGTGACGCCTGCGACAGGTGGCAAAAACTATGCAGCAGGTGGGCATGGGGAGAAGAACCGGGCAGGGATGGGGGCAGGTGAGCGAGGGGTGCTGAGGGAACCCAGCGTCAGGGAGGGGGCTCAGCCGTGGAAAGGAAGGTCCGGTGCCAGCCTCGGAGTCCGTGGGACGATGTGCCCCCAGCACCCCTGGCTCTGTGCCAGCCGGTCGGAAGTGAGGCAGGATCTGGCCGGTGAAGGGAGGTAAGAAGGAAGCCTCTTGGCTGTAAAAATGAAGGCAGATCTCGTTACCTTGACCAGGTCCCGGTAGGGAGCATGGGTGAGGTGGTCCAGATAGCGAATCATCAGCTGCACGTCCCGGCTTGGGAACAGGGTGGCTGGAGCTGAGATGGGCCTGTGGTCCTTGCCCGCAGCTGAGAGGCCCCCAAGGCCAAGGCCAGGCTGGCAGCATCCCAGGGTCCCAGGGAAGAGTGCAGCTGTGCCTCCTTCCCTCTCTGGGCTTCCCCAGCACGATCTATTCACATGGAGCAGGATTCAAAGCTGTTCAACAACGTGTGGGACCAAGGAACCACAAAAGGAACCTTTGTTGAACCCGGGCTTTGTTTCGGATCGCTTGTTTTGTAACCAGGATAGTTGACTTCATGAAAATCATCAAATTAGGAAGTGCACATAGTCCAAGTGCATAATCTCCAAGGCTCCACAGAGTCCCCAAGTTTCCAGGTGTCCCTTTAAATACATTCTTCAAAATGCAAAATAGTGATGGAGAGGGAGGAAAACGGACATCAGTCTTCACTTACTGCAGTGAGTTACCATACAGTCAGCAGCTGCAATCCACTGTGGGGTTTGTGTAGCTGATTGGCAGAGCTTGGTTCCTGGTGGTGGAGGAGACCAGGCACTCCTGGCTTCCCCAGCACCCCCTCACTAGCTCTTGGGGTGGGCCTGGGTGTCTTTGAGGGCCGTTCCACACCCCACGGCCTGGAAAAGTCTCAAAAGATGCCACCATTCATGCATTTCATTTTAAGAAGTGCTTCTGAGAATAACTACAATATCTAAACACTCAAATGAGCAGAAGCCCTGGACTTTTCACATGGAATAGATTTGAAAAAGAGATCAGAGGCCTGTCTCTCTCTCTTGTCAGTTGGAGCTTGCTGTTTGCAGCTGCCATGCCACTGTGCCTTGAAGCCAGCTGAGTATGGACTGAAACTTCCAAAATTAATAATTCAAATACTTAAAACTTCATTTTGGAGGAGCTAAAGATGGCCGATCGTTGAGCAACAAAATACAAAGCCTCCCACGAGAAACAACTCATATGCCAGAATAAAACATCCTGGAGAGATCCAGACAGAGAGGGATCTTCTTGACACAAGAAGAAATTAAAATGTAAAAAAGCTTATCAAACACATCAGGACTGCAACTGGAACAACTAAAAATTACGGGACACAGCATTTTGGCTGCAACCCCCCAAATTTGCACCAGCCTGAATTGCACTAGCTTGAATCCACACGGCCAGCAGAACCACCCAAACTCGTTCTTGCTGCCACTCACAGGAGCCACAGCTGCGCTGAAGTCAGGAGTTGGTGAGCCCAACAGAGACCAGAGCAGGTGAAGGGACCTTCATTAATCCACGGTCAGTGCTGGGAATGAGACCCCCCCCACCCCACCAGGGCGCAACCAAATGGGCAACATGTTGGAATCGGGCAGGAGGAGCCTGAACTGGGAGCCACAGTGACTTCAGTTGGTTGCTCCCTCCCCAGAGCAGATTGGTGGGATTTGCTTGGACTGGCCACGCCCCTGGCTGGGACCCAGTGAGCCATCCCAAATCAGTTCCCTGCGCCTAGCACACACTAACCTGGTGAAGGCCCCTGAAGTTTGGCTGGCCCAATGGGGAGGGGGCGGCATATGCAGCCCCTGCTTACATTTCAGTGACAAGAGCAGGCAGGAGAGGGCAGGGGTCCCTTGCCACTGTGCTTCGGAGGAACCGTGGCTGACAGAGAAGGGGGCTGGGACCTGCACTTACACCTGTGTGGAGGAGGCCAGGACCATGACAGGAGAGAGAGGCAGGAGGAGGCCCTCAGCCCAGAACTCTGAGAGCACTGATCCAGTAGAGGGAAAAACAAGGGAGACTGAAGGTGGCAAACATGCAACAGCAGACATGGCTTCAATGGACATTAAGAGATATCTTCGGGACCTTGTAGATGAGCTCAAAACTGAAATATTAAATCAGGTAAAGCAAGATATGAGTAGAGTAATAAAAGAAATGCTCTCAGGAAGCATCTCTCAGGAAAATACAGGTGGAAGAAGGGAGGAACACAAAAAAAGGAGAGAAACATTTGATAAAGAATATAAAGAAAATATAGAATACATGAAGCAGATGCAAAGAGATTATCAGGAAATTAAAAACTCCATTGAAAGCTGGCAGAACTCCTTAAAAGAAACTAAGGATAGACTATCAAAACTTGAAGACAAATTTGCAATGTGTGATCATGAAAGGAAAGATCTCTTAAAAAATAACAAGGAAACAGACAGTAACAATACAAAGGCTAGAAGACGACAAGAAAGTCTATAATTTAAGAAATGTGAACGAAGAAGCAGGAATACAAACAGGCGAATTACAAAGGCTATTCACGGAAATAGTTAAGGAAAACTTCCCAAGCATGGGAAAAGAAAATGACATTAGGTTATGCGAGGCATACAGAACTCCAGCCACCTACAACCAAAACAGAGCTACACCCAGACATATAATGATCAAGATACCAGAAATTCAGTATAAAAATAGAATATTAAAAGCCGTCAGAAAAAAGAAACAGATTACCTATAAAGGTAAGCCCATCAGAATCACGGCTGACTTCTCAACACAGACATCAGATCAAGAAGAGCTTGGAGCAAAGCATTCCAAGCCCTGAAAGAAAATAACCTCCAGCCCAGATTTATGTACCCTGCAAAGCTGTCACTAGAAATTAATGGAGAAACAAGATGCTTCCATGACAAAGAGGAACTGGGGGAGTTTGTGACCACCAATCCAGCCCTACAGAGAATACTGTAGGGCTTTCTAGAGAGAGAGAAAAAATACCAGGATTTTAGAAACAGTGGCAGAAAGACCTCAATGAGTGGGGCAGGCAGTAGAATGAAGGAGAAAAGTAGACAAAGACAGAAAAAAAGCATAGCAGAAATGAGTCAGAGAAGGATGGCTAGAATCTCTTAACATAGATAGCCTTGATACACTATATTGTTAATAGTGCATCAGGATTTAAAACCCACATTACTCACACCACTCTGCTTAGGTGTATTATATTCTGTTCCAGTCATTCTACCTGTACTAGATTTGAGGGCACAGACAGTAATCCCGAAAATAACAGGATATAGTATGGTAATCATCCTTAATTTCCTATTAACTTAATCTTAAGCTCCGTATAACCTACACTGTTTTACCATGACTGATCGTAATCAAATCTGGTTTGTTAGATCACTGTTTTGTATTGATAGATTTTATTCAAAGCTGTTATGATTGATAGTATCAAGTCTGAGAGTATAGGCAACTGCACTTAAGATGACAAGATTCACTAGAATATCCACTATGGTTTGATTATTACCTGCCTTTGAAGTTTTATACTGTCTACAATGTTTTATTTATACTAATATTGTTATGTACTGCTATATTCAATTATACTGCTATATTCAATTATGCCTGGTGATATAGACAGTTCTATTGAAGATAATAAGAAACAACACAGTAATCATTGTAGAGCACCTTGTACTGTGGTTTTATATGACTTTTTGGTTTCATGTTTTTATAGGGATTTGTTTTGTTTTGTCTTGCTAAGTTTTGTTTTTCCCTCTAATACAGAAAGGACAGAAATACATGTAGGGACTCATGCATGCATAGCTGTTTACACTCTCACTGTTTGAATATCTACTTTATATGGTTTAATTTTGTAACTTGAACAACTATTTCTAAGAGGACAATATGTAATTTATCAACTAGTGATTTCTTACTGTTTATCCTTTTTTTTTGAAATTCTGTGTTATCTCTACCCTTTACATGCTTTTTTTCTCTTTAAATAAAAAAAAAATACTTCATTCTGAGCTTCTAAAAAAAAAAAAAGAGACCAAAGCTTCCATCTTTGAGGTTAGAAAGGAAAAAGCACAATGACAAGAATAGACAACAGTTAAAGAATTGTAAAAGGAGATACAGCATTAATGTTTCTAATCCCTTCTTGTGTCTCCCTAAACTATGGTATTTCAAAACCCGCTGAAGGTCACGTTGCCAGGTGTCGGTTAGCAGATGCTTAGCTGAGTGTCCAGTGGGGAGGCCAGGATGTGACGGCGAGGACTGCACACTGGCCACTGCTCTCCCCGCAGCTCCCAGGCTCGGAAGTTCATCCGAAGACTGTGCCCGTGCTTCCTAAGGGACTCAGAAACACAACGGAAATGATACAGAGTGTCAGAGCATCTCTGTTTCATTTTATTGCTGAACAGCTTTATATGCCATTTTTTTCACTTTTCATAATCATCATTTTTGGGGAATAGCGTCACAATTTCATGTGAATGCGATGGATGTGCACAGGTGACAACAGCCCAGGCATGTAGTAGGTGCCTAATGTTTGCAATGCAGTGTCACATGTTAAGATCTGACCAGAAATTACCTTCTCAAAACATCTCCCATGGGTCAGCCCTTTTTGTTATAATCTGCCTTTTCTGATTAAAGCCAAATACAAAATGTAACGAGCCTGAATTTTGAACCATGAAGTATCACAACTGTTTTGAAAATTCACAATTCCAGGAAAGGCTGCTCCTAAACTATTTTCCTCCTTTTTTGGCGATTGAACCTAAGACCTTTGCCTTGAGCTGCATCCCCAACTCTTGCTTATTTTGAGACAGGGACTTCCTAAACCGCTAAATTACACACATTGGACTTGAACTTGTGATCCTCTGAACTCATCCTGCCAGAGTGCTGGGATTATAGGTGCGCACACCAAGTCTGGCTGTTTTCCTGTTTTCAATAAAATTATCAAAAACATTGTCGAATAAGAGTAAAACTTCTCTTCTGTTGCCCGTGCTTCCTGGCTCCCCTGTGAGAAGGTCGGCGAGTGTAGAAATTACCTCCGACCTGTGCTCTCGGGTGTTCTGCGTGGGGGCCCAGCTGCCTCGTCCAGGCCTCCAGCACCAGCCCTGCGTGTGTTCCCAGGTGCTCGAGAGCTACCTCCTCAGTGATGCTGTGTGTGTCTGTGTATCTTTCGTCACTGGCTGTGAATTGGGAGACTTTTCTGCTAACGAGCAAAGCAGTTAATTAGACAGAACATAAAGTTTTAACAATCAGTGGTGTGAAGTTAACATGGACAAGGCATGTGAGCGTGCAGTATTATTCCAGACAAAACAGATTCAAGGAGGCCATTACTAAACATGAAAAGGAAGTCATTTAAGGGGTAGAATCCACAAATTTCCAAGAATACTGTGCTAATGAACACAAGTAATTAAAATATGTAAAGGAAATGTTGACAAAAGCCCAAGGAGAAATGGACAGGCATCAGTTACTGAGCATTAGATATATTTCAGAGAGAAAATTAGAGGTAATTTGAAAATACTAGGTCAGTGAATATGGACATTTTATTTTATGAATTTATTTCATTTATTTTATTTAATACTGGAGCTGGGTATCGAGCCCGGGGCAGTCTACTACATCTCTAGGCCTTTTGTTTGTTTTTTTAAGAGACGTCGTCTCACTAAGCTGCCCAAACTGGCCTTGAACATGATCTTCCTGCCTCAGCCTTCCAAGCAGCTGGGATAACAGACACATCACCAAACCTATAGAGAATGTGAATATTTTATTAAGTATCTGTAGAAAATCATAAAAATCAACCATTGGTTATATCACAAAAAAGTTATTCAACATGTTTCTAAATATAGAAATTGCACAATACATCTTATTGGTCACAGCACAAAATTAAAAGTAAATTTAGAAAGGAAACCTCCAAACATTTGTAAATTAAAGGTGTTGGTTACATGCACAGGACTGGATACTGATGTTCTCATTTTTTTTGTAAATCATCTAATCAGCATGGTTTATTTTCCAATTTCTGTAGCAACTACCAAACCAAAATTATATTCATTAGAAGATTTTTTAAAAAGTGGGAACACCAACATGAGACCTTGCAGATGCAACAAAAATAGAAGCCCACATTACATTTTCTATTCCTTATAAATTCACAAAGAGAAAAAACGAGAGCTACTAATTTATTTAAGAAGTTTGAGAATGAACAACAAAAGATTTTAAATACAATAAAATGGGAAGAATTTGTTCAAAAATTCTTTGCATCTGCCTTTTATAAAATTTTCTTTCAAAAACAAGAAGTAAACTAATAGATCAGTAGAAGTAAACTAATAACTCAATCCATATAATGATGAAAATGTGAATCTACTTCAGGAGAGGAAAAAAATCAACAGCTGTGTTAGTGTCCAGAGTTCTGCAGGGTCATTGAAGGCCAGCAGTTGACCACTGTGTGACTAGGTCGCCCAGAGATGGGGGGCTGACATCATTTGAGGCCTTGGGAGGCAGTGTTTGCTTAACAGAAAGCACACCTCTGTGCCCTCGGGGTTCTGGATCAGGATTGGGAACACGCATGAGAAGGAAGTAGCCCCAAGCTCTAAAGCCAAGCCCTGGGAGGGCCCTGCCTCTTCCGCTAGCCCTGATTCCATAAGTGCTCGATTTCAAGAAGGCTGAGGGGCCCATGCAGCTGGGAAGCTGTGCACCCGGCGGAGTTCTTTCACCATGGCAGAAGCAAAAAATAGATGTCTGTGGTCTGCTTCTGGTCTCCCAGCTGCTGCAGAGGAGCTTTGTAAAGGAGGTGCAAAGAGGCTGCATATGAATACAACCCACTTTCTCAGTGAAACAGAGTGTTCTGGGAGAATTTAGCTGAATAAAATTGAAGCAAATAAAAGTAGAAAATAAAAAAAAGAATAATGACTATAATTCTCCCCCAAAATTGGCTTTGTATTCAGTTTTACGGCTGCATACTTTTTAACTTTCAATGAGTTAAATGAATTATACGAATTTCTCCAGCACATTATGAAAGACAATTTTCCATCAGTTCATTCTGAAAAGGCAGAATAATCTTGATGCTCAAGTTTGAAAAAATGTAACACAACAAAGAACATTCTAGATCTGTCTTGGTTGAGAATTAGAGATGTATGAATCCTAAGTGACGTACTAGCCAGCATAATTCAGTACCTGGTAGAAGGCAGAGCTGTGGGGGCCAGGCACTGCTCAGATCAGAAGCACGGGGCTGGTCTGCGGACACTGTCAGTATACGGTTTCTCATAGCTGGCTTCCAGGAGAAAAACCAAAGCGCCACTGAGAGATGAAAAAGCAAGAGACACCTTCTCTTACTCCTGACATTTTGGAAAACCTTTTCCAGTAGGCAGGATGGCATGATAAAGAATGTCTTCACCCAATAGCAAAATATTTACCAGTGGTTTGTGTTGGAATTGTCAGAACTACACCCACTAAGCCTCTAATGTTTCTCCAAGCGCCCACGAGGCTGTCTGAGTGTGCTTTGTACTATGAGACAAAAGATAAAGAGCAGAGATCTGTTCCGCATGATTGTAGAGACTGGGAAGCCTGAGACCAAGCCACTGCCATCTGGTTTTGGACATTTTTATGCTGTATTTATTTTTACTTTTGTTTTATTTTTTCTTTGTAATACCGTGGATTGAACACTGAGCTCCTTCCTCAGCCCTTTTATAAAATTTTCTTTCAACACAAATCTCACCAAGTCACTAATTGCCAAGGCTGGGCTTGAGTTTGTGACCCTCCTGCCTCAGCCTCCCAGTGTGTTGGGATAAGAGGCTGGGCCAGATCAGTGAGGAGCTTCTTGCTGCATCCTCACAAGGAGTCAGAGGCCAGGCCTGGGAGGATGAGCCCCACCTGTGTTCCTTTCTGACACACCTACACCTCTACCTGCATGTCATCCCTTCAAGGTGCCCCTTTTAGTTCTGTCACCTTGGCAACTCCTGCATTTGGAGTGACTCGTTTAAATTACCAGCTTAAAACCAGTACGGATGGCTTAATAACAAGGACCGATACTCCCTTCCCCAGCCACCTCCTGCCCTCCCCTCTCTTGAACACCTTTACAGTTTCTAATAATCGTATCATTTTAGTTTTACCATTATTGCTTAAACATTTTAAATATATTTAAGAATATTTTTCTCATTCTACCAAATGTAAATGTATATCCTGATTCTCTACTGTACCATCAGGCTACTGGTTCTCCAGCATTCTTAACTAATCTAACTCCTATTCAATGTGTAGAAGGTCCATCAATGCTAACTAATTACGGTTAACAGTAAATACCATCCTGATTTTATTTTTAAACAGATTTTTAATACTGTATGCCTGTTGCTTTGACACTTCTATGTAGAGACTTAGATAACATTTTTTTCCTACCAGAGTTAGGTAACACAGAAGATGACTTAAGAAAATGTGTACTAGAAACTGCATGTCTGAAAATACACTAAAAGCACACTGATTAATCTGGTAAAAGAGACAAAACACTTAATGAATATGTTTCTTTCGGTACTGAAGTCATATTCAGTTAGAAGAAACATTTAAAAGCATTTTATTTATGTTTTTCTTTGAAAAGAGCTATAATAAAAAAAGAAACCCTAAATAATCATGAATGTATTACATAATAAAGGATTTTCCACGGCGCTCTAATGGGAATTCATATAAATCCAGTGAAACTAATGCTCTGTAGTGGTCTTTAATATAATTAAACTGCTGTGAACTGGTGGCCACACCGTGAAATAACGCGTGCTTTATGATCAGGGCCAACAGCAACTTTCTCCGGCTCCTTACATCATGTATAAAGTGGTCTCACGTGTGGAAGTGAGCTGGAGACCCATCTAGAAATTCCAGCAGGGAAACCCGGGTGCAGAAGCCCCTCCCTCCTGAGAGTGGTCAGAATCTGCCCGCAGTTTGGAAGCAGGCGTTGCTCGGCTGCTGCTCTGGGAGGTCAGCAGAGTGGGCAGTTTGGGAACACACTCTGCCAGCACTTGGGCCCCAGCACCTCTGAGAGGTTTGTCAGAATGGGCAGAGTGGTCACCCGGTCTGCCTCATAACCCTGGCAGAGTGGACGGACAGTTGAGCTCAAAAGTAAGTCCAGAAGGAAAAGAAGTAAAGTTTGGGCTGAAATGATCTGAACCAACGCTTTCTACTGCGGTGCTGGGGAACTGCCAGGGTTGTGTCTACCTCAGGTCCTTACGCTGAGGGTAGAATTTGCTGTCTCGTCAGATACTGGCTCGTCCTGCTATATACAGTAAGTCATCTGACTGTCACACTCCTAGTTTTCAAGACAATTTTGCCCAAATTATAAATATTAAAAAAGAATCTTTATAAAATTATTATGCCAGTATGAGAGAATAAGTGAAAACTGTAAGAGTTTGATGGATCTTGAAACATATGGAAGAGACTCCAATAAGAGTAAGATGAACATTTAAATCAGTAGCTGAGCGTGGTGACACACACCTACAACCCCAGCACTCGAGGCCGAGGCAAGAGGCTCCCAGCAAGCAAGTCAAGGCCAGCCTGTGCCACACAGTGAACTGCAGACCAAACTGAACTACACAGCAAGACCCTGTCTCAATAAACCAAATAATAATCATTAATCATAAGTCAGTGGTCACTATACCTGTGTTATGGCTTCTATCTAGATATTCCCCACAGCTTAAGCAGCCATAGGTGGGGAATTTCAGTGGTGGCATTGTTATTCTCTTATTACTAAATATTGTTTTGATGAGGGTAGAGATTTTTTCCTGTTAACTGTGATATTGGAGACTTTCAAAGTGTCCTTGACTATACAGAGAAAAGCAAGTAAAGATTTTGAGTGAACTTATTAAAACAGATTTAAGGGTATAATATGAAAAGTCAGAAGGCAAAGACAGATTGCTTAAAATCTTCATTTGAATCATTCATTTTCTGTCTTTTAAATAATAGGAAAATAAATCACTGTGTGTGTGTGTGAACTTCAAAGAAAAACTAGCATACTGCATTCCTTTAAACAACATACTCTGCCAAAAAAAAAAAAGCACTACTAACTAAATATTTAGCTGTGATTTTTATCTGTTTCTTTAATAGTATCTTTATGTGTTGAATTTGGTTTAGATGTAAGTAGACCATTCCCCCTTTTGGGTAGGGAAAACTATTTTATATACTTTTTATGTAGTTAGAATTGAGGGAGAAATTTTTTATTTTAAAATAATAAAAATGATGATAGAGAATTTCAAAACAAAACAATAGATTAATAATGGTTAATGTATTGTGTATTGTTATCATCAGTGTAGTTGCTCAGATTACAAGACATAGGCATGAAAAAATGATCAGCCAGTGAAAGCAGAAACCGTTCTTTTCGATGAACTGGCAAAGATTAGCAGTATAATTCTCTCTCCTTTCCCTTTCTTTTCTCCTCCCTCACCCCAGCTATCCTTTCCTTCCAAGCGGTCTCCTCCCCACTCACTCTCACAATGTTTATTGTACATCTTGAGTCTTATTTACTCTTTCAGTTTTTTACACTAGGGAGAGAATACGATTTTTACACATCTGAGTATGATTTAATTCACTTATGAGTGAATTAAAGTCTCGAGTTGCATCCATTTAGCTATAAAAGCCTCAAGTTTATCCTTCTTTATAGCTGAGTAGTACTTCATTGTATAAAAATACCATATCTTTTTTATCCAGTCTGTGGTTGATGGGCATTTGGGTTGTCTCCAAGATTTAGCTATTACAAATTGTGCTGCTGTAAACGTGGGTGTACGTATATCACTGTGGTAAGATGTTTTCATTTCTTCTGGGCAAATAGCCAGAAGACAAAGAGCTGGATCACGTGGGGCCTCCAATCCTAGTTTTTGAGGAACCTCCACATTGATTTCCACAGTGGTTGCACCAGTCCACACTCCCAACAATGATGGAAAAGGGTTTCTTTTTTCCCAGAGCCCCACCAGCATTTGTTATTGATTGATTACTTGATGATAGCCATTCTTTCAGATGTGAGATGGAATCTGTGTTGTTTTCATTTCTCAAAAGACCAATGATGTTAAACATTTTTTGATATATTTATTTGCCATTTGTATTTCTCCATCTAAGAAGTACATGTTCATCTCAGATGCCCATTTTTGGATTGGGTCTTTGAATTTAGGGGGCCTGATTTTTTTAATTCTTTATATGTTTTAGATAGAAGTCTTTAGACTGAGGGACAGTTGTCTACAATTTTTAATCCCCTTCTGTGGGTTGTCTTTTCACTCTGTTGGTGATTTCTTTTAATGTACAAAAACTTTTTAATAAGATGAAATCCCAGTTGCTGATTCTGTTTAGTACTTCCTGTGAAGCTTTTGTTTTGTTCATGAACTCTCTGCCTTACCCCTATGTTTTCAAGATTTCTACCTAGCTTGTCTTCCAGTAGATTTAGTGTTTCTGTTTTAATATTTAGGTCTTTAATCCATTTTAACTTTAGTTTAGTGATAGATATGTGCCTAGTTTTAGTCTTTGGCATGTAGAAAGCCAGTTTTCCCAGCACCATTATTAAAGAGGCTGTCTTTCTTCCAGTGAACATATTTGGCCCTGTTGTCAAAGATAAAGTGGATGAGTGTCTTTGTAGTTGTGTTTGCATCTTCTAATCTGTTCTACTGATCCTCAGGTCTGTTTTGTGCCAGTACCATGCTGATTATATCACAGTAGCTTTGTCGTATAATTTCAAGTCAGTGAGTATGATGCCTCCTGCCTTTCCTTTGTTGCCCAGGATTGCCTTTGCTATTCTAGGTCTCTTCTGTTTTCAAATGAATTTTAGGATTGTTTTCTCTAGATCTATGAACTATGCTAATGGTATTTTGATTGGGATTGTATTCGATCTGTGTAACAGTTTTGGAAATACGGCTGTTTTCACAGGGTTGGTTATTCCTATCCCTGAGCAAGAGATATCTTTCCATTTCCTGATATCCTCTTAATCTCCTTTTTCAGAGTACTATAGTATTGTAGAGATCTTTTACATCCTTTGTTGGATTGATTCTTATTTCATAGTTTTGGATGCTATTGTGAAAGGTGATGTTTCCCTAATTTCATTCTCAGTGAGTTTTGTTTGTGTACAGGAATGCTACTGATTTTTTAGTGTTGACTTTGTATCCAGCTACACTGCTGAATTTGCTTATTAACTCTAGCTGTCTTTTGATGGAGTTTTTGGGGTCTTCTGTGTAGAGTATCATGTCATCTGCAGATAATGATAACTTAATTTCTTCTTTTCTTGTGCTTCTTCCTTTTATGTCTCTCTCTTGTCTAAATGCTCTGGCTAATGTTCCCAGAAGTATATTGAATAGGAGTGGTGATAATGGAAATGCTTGACTTGTTCCTGATTTTAGAGTGAAAGCTTTCAGTTTTTGAGCATTTAGCATGATGTTGGCTGTGGTTTTCAATAGATGGCTTTTATCAGATTGAGGTAGAAAACATCTATTCTGATTTTCTGTAGGGTTTTTATTATGAATGAGTGTTGGACTTTATCAAAAGCTTTTTCTGCATCTACTGAGATGATTACATAATTTTTGTCTTTTGCTCTGTTGATATGGTGGTTACAGTTATTGATTTGCATATTTTGAACCATCCCTACATTTCTGGACTGAATCCCATTTGATCATGGTATTATAATAATCTTGATGATTTCCTGAAATCTGTTTGTTAGTATTTTTATTGAGGATTTTTGTATATATGTCCATTAAGGAGATTGGCCTGTAGTTCTTTTTGGTTGGGTCTTTCTCTGGTTTTGGTATCAGGGCAATACTTGCCTCCAGGAATGAGTTAGGGAGAACTGCTACCCTTTCAGTTTCATTAAAGAGTTTGAGGAATATTGGCATTAAATCTTCTCTAAATTTCTTGTAGAATTCAACCATGAATCCATCAGGACATGGGCTTTTCTTTCTTGGTAGGTTTTTAATTATATTTTCAGTTACATTAATTGATACTGGGTTGTTCAAACTTTTTATCCTCTTGATTCAGCTTTGGCAATTCATATATTTCTAGGCATCTGTCTATTTCTTCTGTGTTTTCCATCCTGTGCAAGTAAAGATTTTCAAAGTATGTATTGATGATCTAAATTTCTACGGGATTTCACCCTTTTCATTCCTAATTGCATGAATTTGAGTTTTTCCTCTCCTGTACTTGATAAGGTTGGATAGGGGATTATCAATATTGTTTATTCTTTCAAAGAACCAACTGTTTGATTCATTCATTCTTTGTATTGTTTTCTTAGTCTCGATTGCGTTAATTTCTTAATTGATGTTTGTAATTTCCTCCCTTCTATGATCTTTGGTTTTGACTTGCTCTTTTTCTAGAAGCATGAGGTGCAGCATTAAGTTGTTTATTTGTGCTCGTTCTGTTTTCTGATGTGAGACTTCACTGCTATATATTTCCCTCTTTGATTGCTTTCATTGTGTCCCATAGGCTCTGGTATGTTGTATTTGCACTTTCATTTGGTTGTAGATATTGTTTAATTTCTTATTTAATTTCAAATGTGACCCATTTCTATGTGTTTGTGGAGTTTTTCTGGTTTAGTTTTCCATTAATTTCCAATTTCAGTGCACTATAGTCAGATAATATGCATGGGATGATTTCAATGGCTTTGCATTTACTTATGCACTAGTGTATGGTCTATTTTAGAACATATTCCATGTGCAGCTGAAAAGAATGTATTCTGATGTTGGGTGGAACACTGTAAATGTCTACTAAGTGCATTTGTTCAGATGGTTGATTCAGTTCTGTTACTTCTTTGTTGACTTTTTGTCTAGTTGATCTATCTCTGTGTCAATGGGGTATTAAGTTCCCCATTACAACTGTGTTATTTCATATTTGATTTTTTATGTCTATTTACATTTGTCTTATATAGTTGGGTACTGCCATATTTGGTACATATATATTTATGATTGTTGTCTTTTCCTCTTGAATTTTTTCCCTAACAAGTATGTAGTGACCTTCTTTATCTCTTTTGATCATTTTTGGATTCAAGTTCACATTGTCTGTAAATAGAATCGCTAACCCCACCATTTTTCTGGGTTCTTGTTGCATGAAGCATTGTTTTCCATCCTTTGACTTTCAGTCTATGAGTTTCTTGAGTTAAATGTGTACTTTGTATGCAGCATATTGTGAGATCTTATTTCTTGATCCATTCTGTCAATCTGTTTCTTTTGATTGGTGAAGGGAGGCCATTTATACTGATGGTTATAACTGATGTTTTGGCTTATCTTTGTCATGTTATTTTCTTGCTGTTGGTTTTCAGGTTTTCCCCTCTGTTTAATTGCTTACCTTGTCTGGTGGTTTCTTTTTGTTACTGTTCTTGTAAATTTGGTCATTTTTATCTCAATCTAAAATATCTTTCAGTACTCTTTCTAGGGTTTGTTTGGTGGACATGAATTTCTTCAGTTGTTCTTTATCATGGAAGTGTCTTATTTCTCCATTAATTTTGAAAGATAGTTTTGTAGGGTACATCAGTCTGGGTTAGAAGTTGTTTTCCTTCAAGGCTTAAAATACTTTGTTCCAAACTCTTCTTGAATTGAAGGTTTGTGTTGAGAAATCGTCCATGATTCTAATGGACTTTCCTTGGTAGGTGATCTGTTTCTTCTAACAGCTTCTAATATTCTGTTTTTGTGCTGAATTTCTGGGATCATGATTATTATATGTCTGGGTGTAGATTTATTTTGGTTATGGCTATTTGGAGTTCTCTATGCCTCGCTTCTCTGCATGTCAGATTCTGTTCCAATGCTTGGGAAATTTTCAACTATTCTGCAAATAACTTTTTTATGTCATTTGTATTGACTCCTGCTTTTTTTATTTATACTGATCAGTCTTACAGTGTTTTTCTTTGCATTGTCTTGGAGCTGTTTAATTGTTATTTCATGGTCCCTTATTTTTAAGAGATCTTTCCTTTTTTGATCTTTAGCTTTGACCCTGTCTTCAAAGTCTGGAAGTCTATCTTCAATTTCATTCAAGCAACCAGTTTTGCCCACTTTCAATGGAATTTTTAATTTCCTGGATATCTCTTTGAATCTGTTTCATGCATTCTATTTCTTTCCTTTAATGTTCATTCAAGATTTCCATTATTTTTCTATGTTCTTGTATTTTTTTTAATCTATGTCTTCTCTAGCTATGCTGAGCAACTCCTTCATTAAGGTTGTAATTTCTTTTTTACCTGAGAGATTATTTCTGATCTAATTTCCTCTATAGCCTCATGGATTTGTTTTGTTTGTTTGTTTGTTTGTTTGTTTTTTACTTTACTTGCTGTCTTCTCAGAAATTTCAGGTGTGTGTCTTCCAATCTCTTCTATAGCAATGTCTTTTATACTTGTTCTGGCGTGGCTGGAGGTCTGAGATTGCATTTTGCTTTTTGGTCTTAATCATTTTCACCACTTTTCACCTCACTAGTCTTGCCAATCCGTTGTGTGTGTCTTAGTGTCCTACTGTATGCCTGGTGCATTCACCCATTTGCCAGGTCCCACAGTGTAGGGGTGAGGCCAGGTACCTGAATTCCTCCTACTGGGCCAGTTGGGTGAGTCCTGGCTTCTTTGCAGGATGACTAGCTGGGAGTACTGATGTGAGCCAACCCTTGACTGATTTTCTTACTGCTGTTTCAAATATTTCCAGGCTGTCAGACTAAACCTGCACCCCAGTCAGGCCCTACTGTGTCACTGGATGTCTCACAGGCCCACCTGGGTTGCTCTAGATGGAGGGAAGGGTCACTCTCACTCTCACAGGCCTGTTGGGGTCCTCTAGATGGAGGAAGTGGTCACCGTGATTTTGTGGGTCTGCCAAGCTTCTCCAGTTGAGGGGAGGGGTCCCTGGAAGTCTTGCCAGCCTGCTGAGGTCCTGAGGGAAAAATATTTTTGATCCACACTAAAGTTGCAGTAATTCTATGAATTGTTTTTTCCTGCAAGCATGCACAGTGTTACAGTGTATGCTTCCATGAAAGCATAGGCTAATATGATTTCCAGATTTGTCTCTTTTACATATCTTTTTATTGCAGAACAATTTTCTGTTTCACCATGAATTAGAACAATAATGACATCTGTGTCCAGCTTTTAGTACTAAGAGTACCTTCCACAGGGCAGTAATTGGCAGCCTTAAGGAAATAGATCAAATCTTACTTCCTAGATCTAGATGTAATCATATACACGCAAGCTAAATGTGTTTGGTTATAATTTCATTTCTTACTCTAACAGTGTATATTAAAATTTTACACAAGTTTAGTTAAAATGAGAAAAAGCAGTTTTCATTTCATTTGTGAAACATAAATGTGGCTGTATAAAGCAATAGATTACTAACATGTGGTAGGTGTTTAGTTAATGTCCACTAAATAAAATCACATGATTTCCTGAAAATAGGATAGTAGATTAATGTTTCATCATATCCCTAAAAAAATACTGCTAATTTGTACTCACATATTTTGTCAGAAGTTTTTAAATGTTTGGCATTTATCGGTAAGCAACATTTCAGATAAATTTAAAGTTAGGCTTTGGGAAAGACTAAAATCTTCTGTCTTCATTATTAAGAACTACAAGGACTACAGAAGAAATATGTCTAGTGTTTGTATCAATTTGTATGCTAGGAAATGAACGTCTGGCACTCACATGAGACCTTGGCTTTTCCAGTGATGTGTCACTGCATGAATGCAGACGCAGATACATGTAAGTGCACACACTGGACAAGGACCTTGTTTTGATTTTTTTTTAATAGCTGAACTATTAGACTCAAATTGACCCATCTTCAGCATATTTCTTGTTCCGTTGTGGTAAAAAGTCAAGATTGTTTGTCGTTTTGAATATACAATGCTTTCTTCTTAATTACAGTCAACCCTACTATGCAATAAAACACCAGACCTTGCCCTCATCTCCAACTAGGATGTTGTAGCTTTTCGTCAGCCTCTTTGCTTCCTCACAGCAGCCTTGGTAACCACATTCTCTCAGTATCTAGCAGTCAGCCATAGATTTCATGGATGAGCCCAGTTTAGTGAGGTCCATGTGTGTGCCTGGCCTATGTTACTTCATGTGCCCCAGGCTAACCGATGTCATCATGAATGACAGGCTCTCCTCACTCTTAAGCCTGGCTAGAACTCCACTGTGTACCTGACCATATCTTCTTTCCTCATTCACCCACAGATGGATACATAGGGTGACCCCATACCTGGGCTTTTATGAATAGTGCTGCAGTATACATGTATGTAGATGTCTCTTTCCACACACTAATCCCTTCATCTTTGGATGTGTACTTAGTGAGCTTGCTGGACTGTATAATAGTTGTAGTTTTAATTTTTAAAGGACACTCCTGCTGTATTCCACAATGACTGTACTAATGTTTATTTTTATCTACTTTCTTATCGACAGTTTGTACTGTGTCTGATCAGGTTGAGGGGTGAAATCCATAGTTGTAGATCAGTTGTAGATGTAACTGCTATAATTATTGAATCTATGACCTTGATTTGATTGCAAAGAATCTAAGCCAAAATTTTCCACACTCTCTCTTATGAGATGCTATGTCTCTGTGATCCTTTGTAAGTGCAGGAGACTGAATTTTCCAATCTGGTGTTTTTCATAATTTGTATCAGACTAATTTCTCCAAACTTGATTTTTTTCTCTTCTTCAGTCTCGTATTTACCACCCAATAGTTACATTTTGGCTGCTGCTGCAGTGGATGAGAAAGTGAGCGATGTGTTGCCACCTATAGGTGGGAAAGCAGTTAGATTTGTATAACAGAGAAGCAGAATCTAAAATGAGTTTTTATTTTTCCCAACTGCCACAATCACCATCTTCAACCTTGTTACCTGGACATTAACCCGTTCAGTGCCGAGGCTGTCATTTCAAATACCAGGCTCTGAACCCCACCTCTGTCATTTTGCCACATCCCTGCCAGCACAGTGTCGCTGAGGGTCCCGTCTTGGAAAGATCCTCGGACTTCTCACGCTGGTGAAGTCTGCTCAGCCACTCCCTTGGCCATGCCCTACCCCCTGTCCTGACCGCATCCCCTCCCTGCAAGTGCCCAGGCTGGATGGGCACCTCCTGCCACTGCCCAGTCTCTGCCTGGTGTGCCCTGTAATGATCCACGTCTGTTTCTGCTTTATTCTTTGCAGAGTGCGGCAGCGGCTCCCAGCCCTGTGCTAGGAAACATCCCCCCAGGAGATGGCATGCCAGTAGGCCCTGTGCCACCAGGCTTCTTTCAGGTACTAACGCTGGGGCCAGGGGTGCCTGGTCATTTTAGCCAAGGCCAGGGAGGGGGAGGTCGGGCAGAGAGAGGGAGAGGGGAGGGAGAGCCGGGTGGGATGAGGAGGGTCTGGGTCGTTCTTAACTAAATGCAGCGCTGTGCAGCCAGCTCCTGACAGATCAGATGAGCTCTCTGCTGTGCTGCTCTTCCTTTCAATGTTTCCTTGGTAATCAATTATTTAATTAATTAAGCCATCACATCACTCATCATCGTTGAAAAGGAAAAGAAGTTGAAATGGAAATTAGCCTGGTAACTGGTAAATATTCGTGAGAGAAGAAGCTGAAGAAGCGCTCTGGGAGACACGGGTCTGTCTCCACGGACCAGCCAGAATCAAAGTCTGACCTTACTTTCAAACTATAGCGAAGTCACACTCTATTTACTTACCAAGAATTACAGGCTATATCAGAATATATGTGAGAATCATCTTTGTGTCTTTTAAGCTGGAATTTAATGAATATCATTATATGGCATTTTAAGACCAGATTTTCAGAGAGATACACTAGTATTTCAAAATTTCAAGTGGCTACCTTTTTAGCAATGATAATGATTTTTGGATATAAGACATAACTTTGTAATTTGATTCATATCTTAAATCTGATAGTATTCTAACTCAAGCCAACCAGATTCTGAAACTTATTTTTATACAGAATTTTATAATGTTCTTTGAGAAAATAAAGAATTTAGAAGTTAAGAACTAGAGTTGGAAAGCATTATAGGCATTAGTATAATATGCTATATTGTTAATAAATTAGGTACTCATAAGATAATTTGTCCCTTCAGTTTTTAGATTTTTAGAGTCCTTGATAATCATTTGTTGGTTAACCCATATCCTAATTGTAGGGCACTTACAGATGTGAAAATGGAGAAATAAAATTATAAGTAATTTTGCAAAGTGCATCAATTGAATTAAAGGGTCTTAATTAGAACCTAGTACTGACTGTGATCTTTTAGGACCAGCTTATTTGCTCAGCTGCTCCTGTGTTAATACTCAAGTAGTTTAGAATATTTAAAAGTCTCCTTATGGCTCGCATTCCGTCTCAGGGGTCCTTTCTTATAATCTAAGAGCAGATTATAATGCTGATTATTAATTAAACAGCCACCATTTAAGACAACGATCATCATAGCTAACAATAGCTGTTTCCTGTGTGCTGTGCTGTGCGCTAAATGCTTTACATATATAAACACTTAATCCCCACATAACCCTAGGAGCAAAGTGCAAGTTACTATCATCGCCACTGCGTGGATGGAGGAACCGTTTAGATAAATGAGTCTCACAGAACCAGAAAGTGAGTTTAAACCAAGGAAGTCTGGACTAGGGCCATTGGCCTTGCCTTTTAAAGGTCGTAGTTGGTTGTTACTTGTGACTTTATCTAGGGCTCTCTCTTGCCAAGAGGGGTTGGGGTGAGAAGTCACTCGGAAGAGTTTTACCTCCTCCAGAGTTTGCACAGAGCTCTGCTGAGAGAAGCCAGGCCTCGGGGAGGAAGCGCGTTTCCCTCCAAGCCTCAGCCAGGACACGGGTCCACATGAGAGCGCACACCTTCTCTCTCTTTTCCTCAGTCTTTTTTCAAGAGTGGTTGAAACAGAGTTAACCTGGTGTGAGTGATTCCATGGTTCAATACTTGCGTTCCACTGGGTGCTGGGCACTGAGTGGGCATCTCAAGATATAGCAGGCGTCGTGAGCTCCTCCCAGAACCCCACGGTCCAGCCCAGGAGCCCTTATCCAAGGGAGGCAGCGGAAAGCCAGAAGTCCTATGAAAACCAAGAAGGGAGAACCACTGCGTCAGCCTGTGCCGGCAGTGGCAGAGGCTGGGGAGCACTGTTCATCAACGCAAGAGTGGAGGGATGCTCTGAAGGGCGGGCGTGCTGTACAGAGGGGCACTGGCACCCGAAAGACCGGGCTGATGTGCCGAGAAGTAATTCCTTACCTAGGTCGGGGAAGCATATGTTGGAACTCCTGGAAGTTGGAGAGATGGTGCGAAGGCCTTCCAGGCTAGTCAGGTGCTTGAGCCTGCTCAGCAGATGCGGAGGAGCCGCAGCAGATCTTCCAGCAGGGCAGAAAGGCACAGGCAGTGCCTTCAGGCTTTGGAGGCATCCGAGTGTCTGCGGAAGCCTGGCCCTCCGAAGCCTACGCCGTGGTGAATGAAAAGAAAAGCCATGAAACATGGTGATATTAAACGGGTAGGTCATGTGCTCGGCGCAGATGAGACCATCGAGGCCCGTTCCAGGAGAGGTGGATTGAGGAAAGTACTCTGCAAGCAGTAAGCAAAATCCAAATGGTACCTGAAAATGAATTAGTGATAGGCAAAAGCAGAGGAGAAGAAAAAAAAGTTACAGAAACCCAGAGGGGAATGGAGAGGAAACCAAGGACTCCAGGCCAAATTGGGGCTCTGCCAGCTGGAAGCAGACTTCAAGGGCCGCGTGGAAGCGAAGAACCCCTAGGGCAGTCACGCAGCAGCCGTGGTGGGCTGGGGAGCCAGCAGGGTGCATGCTCAGGTTTGCATTCCCCAGCTACCATGAGTAGCCAGAATTCTGGAGGAATAGGTATAGTAATCCCAGCAAGATTCAACGTTGGCTTCATTAACAGAGAGACAACAACAGATCAGACAGAGAAATCAAGGCAGAGGGGTGCGAAACAAATCACTCTGGGGTAATATGCTGCTTTCAGGGTCCAATCTGAGCAGAGGGAGATACTGTTTTCTGAGCTAGAACCACAAAAGGCACAGTAGGTTTGAGGCAGGGTAAGTTAGGTCTCAGTAAGAGATGTGTAACCAGGAGACCTGTGGGTTTGAAGCTCGGACAGAGATCTAGACCAGAGATGAAAACAGTAAGGTCATCAGAGTAAGAGCAAGGAAAAAGGATGGATGGAGGGGGTCAGAGGGCGTACCGCGGGGCTGCAAAGAACACTGACAGCAGCTGACCGAGGGGAGCAACCCCCCCCCCCAACCAACTCACGGCGGAGACCTGATGCAGGGCTTTCGGTACCTTGGCTGTCACAGGAGCCCAGGAAGAGGCTTCCTGACCCCAGGTCAGGGGAGTACTGCTGGCAAGGGAGGGAGAGCTCATTGCTCATCTGCTGAGCCTTGCTGATTCACTGAAGAGAACGCTGGAGAAATCAAGGCTGACTCTGGAGACTCCGGAGACTGCAGGACAGGGTTGAAATAATTAGGCACGCTTGAGTTTGATACTCACGGCATTCCCAGTCCTTGGTGAGCTAACCAGTGCTCCTCCCAGCCAGTCTGTTCAATGCGTCCAGGCTCCCGGGAATGCCTCCCTGAAACACTGACATCTGCAGCCAGACAGACATTTAGGGAAGAAGCCTTGCGCTGCTTTTTTTTGGTCTGCACAGCGATGGAGCTCAGTGACTCGCGTGTTTTCTAGACATCAGCCTCGGCTTTCCTCAGTGACCACACTGGACTTTTGCATAATGAAGGCTGCATAGAGTGATTCCCTACATGAATAGAAAGAGCAGCACATAATTGCGATCCGAGCCCACCCATGGAACTCTAACCTAGTTCCAAAGCTGTACTGCTCTGCCAGTGATCAAGCCCGAAGGCCTCGTGACAGCATTTCGGAGGTTACTCATGGTAACGCCCAAGACAGACCTGAACAGCCTGCGGGCTCAGGGCCAGGGGAAGAGGGTCAGGAACAGCTGGGAAGAAGGCTCTGCCCCACCCCCAGGACTTGGTTTCATAAGACCTCCCCGGGGGAGAGATGGGGCGCTGAGGGAGCCAGAGGCTCTGATTCCAGAGAAGCCCTGGCTCAGGATGCAGCTAACCAGGCCTCCTGCCGTCACCTGTTGTAAAATATAAGCGTTTGTGGATAAGGAGCAGGCTTCTCCTGTGAACTGATTATAGCTTACAGAGCGCTAAGGGGTGGAACCCCACCCCCAACCCACCGCTTCCCGCTGGGTAGGCCGTGCAGATATTTTAAATTTGGATACTTAGTGAGAAAACGCAAATTGTATTATTTGGAGACAGCTAAAATGGAACTAGACTACAATAGGACTCAGCCTATTGAATTTGAGTAAATAAATTAGGAATAATAACTTACAATCAGTCCCCAAGACACCAGTTTCAGCAGTGCTGAGTCCTGTTCACTTTGTGACCATGCCGTGAATTCGTTAAAACAGTTCTCCAAACTAGATAAGCGTATTCCTTTTGTTCCTGTTTAAATTACACAACAAGGGCCCTTGTTGCCATTCCAGGTGTAGCCTTAAATTCTTCACCAAATGAGACTATCACAAACTCCAGAGTTACAGAGGCAGCCGACCTCAACTCCGAATGGGTCACTGCGAGGACTCCCACCACCCCGGGAGGCCACCCTCAGTTTGGGTCTTCTCGGTGGCATTGCTCACATGTAAACTCTGATGTCTGTATTGAAAGGTGAGCTTCTGTCGCTGAGAACAGTCAGGAAAACTCAGTGCAGCTTGTGGATATGGACAAGCGGTCACCAGCGTAGTAAAACAAGGCTGTGTGCAAAGCAAGCAAGCTTACTCCTTGGCCTCTTTTATCAAAGGGCTGATCTGTCCAGAAACCCTGCAGCTCCCACCACAGAAAGGTAAATCATGCTCCAGCAGTGTTCTTAAATCAGGAAGTCCGATTGCCTGGGACCAGAGAAGGCCAGGAGAAGGGGTCACACGTACCCGGAGCTCAGCAGGTAGCTCTGTGTGGTCAGTGACCATGAGTAGCCAAGAGCACCCAGAGCTGCCCTGGCCCCACACTGGGTCCCAGGCAAAAGTTCTGTTGGATACTAAGAAATCTGAATCCTGTGTTAATGGTATCACCTGAGGGTTTCTCAGTCTCATAGCACTCACACAGGAGGACAGGTGAGAGGCTCAGACCAGTTACAGTTTCTTCTCGTTTGTGTATAATGCTCAAAACAATTGAGTGAAATATTCTATATAAAACAATAGCAAAGTACTCACACTTCTTGTGTTGTAAAAACTAGACTGTTAACTGTTACCTTTTAAGAGTATATGAAATAAACATATTGTCAAATATAAGAGTTTATGGATAAGTAACAGGTGTCTCTTGTGAGCTGATTATAGCTTACAGAATATTAAACCCATATTTATTTCTTATGTCAACCAAAATATTCATGAGGGAGGTTAGTTTTTTCTCCTCTTTCCCTTTCCCACAGAAAGTTCTCAAGAAGTAAACCTTACCTTGCTAATAATCAGTTTACAAACTAAACCTATTAGCTGGGCGTGGTGTGACACGCCTGTCCTCCCAGCCCTCCGAGGATGAGGCAGCAAGATCGCCTGGTGCTCGGCTACACATGGGCCCTGTCTCAAAAAACAAAAACCCTGAACATATTCATACCTTTTATATAAAAATACAATGTAATCTTTTTATGGGTGATACCCTTGAGGCTATGACTAATATGGGTAAACTGATAAATGTCTAATTTTAAGTTATAAATGCCTAAAAATACCTATTTTAACATTTTTGTATTTGTTTTGATTTTTGTCTTGATACACTTACTATATTCTGTTTTCTGGACCTTTAGTTTTCTTGACTGAATCCGTTGAAAACAAGTAATATGTTGGTATTAGTTTGTAAATTCAAGGCTTTGACATGAATAGATTATAAATACCTGTTGAAGATAAACTACACTGAGTAATTTACTGTCAGACCAAAGTGGTCAGCCATACTTTAAAATGTAAATTGAAGCCGGGTGCGGTGGCTCACACCTGTAATCGCAGCACTCTGGAGGCTGAGGCAGGAGGATCATTGCAAGTTCGAACCCAGCCTGAGCTACCAAGTGAGCTCAAGGCCAGCCTGAACTTCATAGCAGAACTCTGTCTGAAAAAGACAAATAATATAAGATAAGATAAGATGTAAATTGATCCAAACTGACAGAAATGCAGTACAGTGGGGTTTAAGTGGCATCTTGCTAGCAAGGCTGCTAGCAGTTGTGGGGCTGCTCTGCCATCTAGTGGTGGTTTGAGGGTATCTCCGTGTGCTGGAGATCCATGTTCCAAAGGTTCTATTTTTAGTAAGAGCGCACTGTAGCAAGCTGACCTAATGCTGTGCCATAGTAATAACACACACACAAAGCAGAAAAATAGGAAGAACGTGCCTTCTTCTCCATGCTGTTGCTGTGGACTAGAAAGACTATGCGTGATAGCCAGGAAGCAGCAGGGCAAAAACAAAGCCCAGGGTGACACACAGTGAGGTTGGCACCTTAAAAGGAACAGAAGCAACACAAATCGAAAAATATTTAATGTAACCCTTGGAACTGAACAACAGGAACACATGTTTTTACCAGCTCCAGAAAAAACGCTTCTAGATCAGTGCGTGTTTTCTTTTCCCTGCAGTAAGTGTGACATGTGAGAGGCGTCTTTGCACCAGCATCCAGGCGGGCGGCCAGGCTCTGTTAATCCAGCCACTTCGTTAGCAGCAGAACCTGCTCACCCCCAAGTCCGGGCGTGCAGTGTAATGCTCTCCACGCGTCTCAGCTGCCTCCTGCTGTTAGTCTTGGCACCGTCTTCCCTCCCGATGCTTTGCCTTCCTGCTGGCTTTGATGACCGTGGTGGTTGCAGAAATCAGCCTTTGGGAATTCTCGAAACCAGAGAAACCCTTGTCACTCTCCCCGGGCATGACAGCCATCACCTCACGGCCTAAATAGTGAGCCGAAAGAGTCCCTACTACACCCTTCCTTCGTTTGAATGGGCGGAGTACTGAAAGTCTCAGATAGTTAACTTTTCACAATATACTGTCTGGCGTTATCTACTTATATGTGTAGGTTTAAAATTCAGCTATTAGAATATCCGATTAGATAGGGTAAGAGGGGAAAGTTGCTTACTTGTGAACGCTCAAGCAATAAAAACTAAGCTTAATTTTCTTTAAAATGTCATTCTGAACCTTTAAAGAATAGGAATTCTAAATTTTGAAAATACAGCAAGTTTTCCCTTAGTATAAAGATAGCAGCGCCTTTTAAACAACAATAATAAAGGTGCCTGGCAGCTGCTGGCTTTGATAACGCATCCTACAGTTGTGGTAATAGTTTTTCTGGCCTTAACTATCACAACAAATTAAAACTGCTCAGCTTGAATAACTAAATGAGCTTTTTAAAAATTTCAGCTCCCACAACTCAGGGCCCCAGAGCAGTGAGTGAGGGGCGGGGAACAATGCAGGGAGGGTCCGGGAGGGACCCCCCATTAGAGCGGAACAGGTGACTCTTCTGTTAGAAATCAGACTGTGTCTATTATTTGTTTGTCCAAACAAGTATTTAAGAGATAGTTAAAGGAGCCCTCCAGGGTCAGGGTTTGGTTACCCTTTCACTTTCACACTGTTCTGCACAAGAGAATTTGAAGGAAGCCAGGACACATGTCATAGCCACGTCTGTGAGAGGAACATAGCCAGTTTTCAGAGAATTTGAAATTGTAGTTTTTTTTCCTTGGGAAATATCATATTATTGAAAATTCTTTCTGGAGCGCTTCAGTTCTTATCAAAGTCTCCTGCTAAAAACATTTAGAAAGCAAACTGCAAGTATGCCCATCCTATTTATCAAGCAGTTTTAGTTTTTATTCACCGTTTGTTTTACCAAAACTAAAATGGTAAATATTCTTTGGAGAATTACAGATAAGAGATGGGATATTAGATGTGTTATTAATTTCCTTGGTCATAGAGATGGGATAGCTTTGTCTTAATACCGTAGGAAGCCCACAACTTTGGGAAAACTGATCGCTAAGTGGCATTTAGGAATAATTGCCTTATGTTCTATGTTAGGGTCTGATAAACTTAATGAAAAGGTCTCAATTATAAATATTTTAGAGTGAGGACCACAGAGTCTCCGTCACAACCACACAGCTATTTTATCGTAGCATAAATTCAACCATAGACACCATGTGGATTTATGTGCGTGGCTGTGTTCCAGGAAAACTTTATTTACAAGAACAGATGATGGTCCATATTTGGTCCACTACTTGTTTTATATGGATATGGTAAGAGGAAGCTTGTAGGAAATGCAAAGGGCAAGGGTCAGTGTTTCTCCAGACATGTTAGGTGGCCCTCTCATATGATGGTATCAAAATTCTTCTATGTAGGTAGCGTGGGGCTAGAAATCCTTTGGTTTTATTGTTGTTACTGGTTGGTTGTTTTAACAGATGCATCTTACAAACTGATTTGAAAAGCACTAAAATTGCCGAAGACATTCAATGACATATATTTATCATGTCCTTTCTAGGTCAGTTACTACAGTAAACAAGATAACAGGTACCAGCCTCACCCTTGCAGAATTCATAATAGATTAGACAGTGACAAGAGCCAAAGCAAGAAAGAAAGAGAGGAGAAATGAAAATTTTGGTTAGAGTGGCCAGAGAAAGACTTGATAAAAAAAAAAATGTCCATCTTAGTTACTTTCTCATCACTGAGATACAATATCTGACTGCCCACTACACTAAAGAGGAAAGCTTTATTTTGGTTCCCAGTTTGTTGAGGTTTCAGTCCATAGTCAGCTGGCTCCAAGGCAGGGCAGCATCGCAGAGGAGAAGCAGCTCAGAGCATGGTGGCCGGAAGCAGAGAGATCAAGGGAGGAGGAGGGCAATAAACCCTGTGAAGCCACACCCTCAGTGAGCACCTCCTCCAACCAGGCTTCTCCTCCCAACATCCCACTGAGCTATAAACCTGTCAGTGGGCCAGGTCACTGGTGAGTACCTCACACTCATGATCCTATCACCTCCTCAAAGCTTCACCTGTGAGCACATGAGGCTGCGGAGGACGTCTAGGTACAAGCCATAGCAATGTCATCTGAGTAAAGATTTGAAGGAAATGAGGATACAAACCTTGTGACATAAGAGGGATGGTGTGCTGGCCAGAGACAAGCAAACAGCAAGGCCCCAAAGGTCAGAACATGACTGGTACTTTTCAAGGAATTAACAGAAACTCTGCATAGTTCAACGGTGTCCACTGTGGAGAGCGGACTTGTAGGTAAGAGGAAGCCAGATCAGGAAGAACCTTGTAATTCTTGCTGGAGACCAGCTTTTACTCCGCGTGGAGGATTTTGACAGTTGTTGTGGCTGCATGTTGAGTTTAGTCTACAAGAGGACAGTGTGACACAGGAAGACCAGCTTGGAGGTTATTGCAGAATTTTGGCAGGAGATTATTATACACCAGGTGGCAAGAGTGGAGAGAAGGCCATTGAATTCTCTATCTGTTTAGAAATTACAGCCAACAGGGCTTGATGATGGTTCGTAGATGTGTAGGTGCAAAAATAAGACAAGTCAAGGATGACTTGAAGGCACATGGCCTGTTCAGTCAGAAGCAGTGGAGTTTATATTTACTGAAGTACACGTGACAAGGAAGCATGAGGAGGAATTCCAGAAGCTTCCTTGTGAGGTCTTTAAGAGGGGGATGGCCATGAGACAGGTGAGCTACTGAGGAGGGAGCGTGACAGCAGAGTCCAAACATTTGTGGCTGAGGCCTGGGTAGCATTGTGGCTTTGGGGTCACGTTCATGGATTTACTTAAATCTGTGAGTCTGGGCGACAGTGCCAGGGCTGGGTGCAGAGACAAGACACTCCACAGGGACAGGTCCTGGGACATCCAGGCGAGAAGTCGGGAAGAGGAAAAGGAACAGCAAGGCCTAAGAAGGATCCACTCATGAAATAGCAGGGGAACCAGAAGCGCGTCCACAGTGGCCAAGGGAAGACAATGTCCAGTGTCCAAGAGGGATCCGCCGTGTCCAGTGCTGCCAGGCACAGACTCGGTGCAGCAATAAATTCTATGAAGCCTGCTCTGTAGAAAGACTATCTTAGCTAAGAGCTGAGCCTTCAGTGAGGCTAACTGTAGACTTCATGTTTACAGTTAAATCCCCCGGTGACTATGATCGATCCCAGGGAATTTGTTCTACAGAAAGTGAAAGCGTGTGTCATCACCCAGCAGTGTCCAAAGACCAAGCCCCAGCAGGTTTCTCCATCACACGCCCTGACCTCCCCCAGCTCAGCGGGGGCCACCCTGGCCCCACAGCTGCCTGGAAGGCTCCAGACCGGGTCAGTGCAGGAGTTGCATTGCTGTTTCGTTTCGTTTCGTTTTTGCAGCGGACACTTGGGTAAACTGACCCACCTGCCTCCCACGCCTTCATCTAGAACAGCTTTACACAGCACTGGGAAAAGGAAGAGCCGGGGATCATTCTACACCCGTCAGTGAAAAGTCAGGCCTTTGGGGAAATTTACTTACTGCGTTTTAGGTTGCATCGAGGCAGCCTGATTGTTGACCCTAGGTCCAGATCTCGTATTTGCACTGCCATCCCCACACTGTTTTCACAGTGGGCCGGTCCGCCCCTCAGTGGATGGAGCAAGCCTGAGCTTATGCAGGACAAGAGAAGCATCTCTGTGGTGCACGTTCTGTCAGCTGATGTAAGCAGATCATTAAAATGCCTGCACCACGTTACTCAGATTTGCGTGGATGAGAGCAGCAGACGGCCAGGTCCACGTCACCCGTGTGTAGGCGCAGGGCTGGAAGAAGCAAGCGGGTAGAAACCAGCTCGGCTTGCAGAGCCTCCCGCCGAGAGCGCCCGGTGCGCATGCGTGGGCGCGAGCGAGTCGGTGCCTAGCGCCCCCGGAATGAAGGCGGACTGGGTCTGCTGTCACTGGGTATTTAAGGGGCTTCTTTCAGGTAAGTGTTGAAGATGGTAGACTAAGTGGTAGAGGAGATGAACTTCGCACTTAAGCTTCACCAGCACAAGTGTATGGTTTGGGAAGCTCAATTGGATTAGTACTAGCTGGAATTAAATGTGTTCCTCAAGAATGTCTCGTCCACTGTCTGTCAGTAATGCCTGATGGAGATGTTCACGAAAAACAGGGAAGAAAGGAAACAAACTAGGAGGTATGAACTGTAGAGGACCTTTAAATTCATCTGGTGCGTAATTTATGCAGCACTACTTTTCTACAGAAAACTCATGAAGCATCTCATGGAGTTTTATATAAGCAAATTATTATATAAAATGTGGTTGAGGTAAAATGAACAAAATGCACTAATGATTTTTCAAAATAATTTTCCCAATATTACTGTGGGTAGAACTTGACTTCAAGAAAGGTAACACATTTGAGTTAAAAAGGATTTACTTAAGTAACATATAGAGCAAAATCTGTATCAAGAATATCATTTGAAGATGTTAACTAAAAATAGATCTAATAAACAAAAACTCATATTCTGTTTTTAAGTGTTTATGCTTTTGATGAAATGTTATGACAGATATATTTTTCTTACTTTTCTAGGACTGAGTAATTGTGTCCTATCACAGCTATAGAAAACTTCAGTTTAGATTCTAGAATACATTTTATGCTACGGAAGTGTGTCTTATTCCTTGTAGCTTGTTGGTGCAGTTATGTTGGAAGCAACAGTGGAACGATTAACTCTGGTCCCAAAGCCCTCGCCCCAGGACCAGGTGAAGCCAGTGTTTGATCTTCAGCTAATAAGATCGCTGAAGATGGCTCCACACCTCCAGGCTGAAATCCACTCGGTGCCTTATGCTTTGGCCTAAATATTAAGGGAAGCAAACTAGGCTTTGGCAGATAACTAGCTTGTTTGTTTGTTTTTATTTTAAAGAGAATAAAACAAAAGAGGACAGATCAAAGCAGATCAGAACAGAACAATGTAAGCAACGCAGCACTTCACAACAAGACGACTAGATATTAACAGTAGCTACCGTAATGTCTCTTTCTTTGAAATAGTTGAGCTTAACTTCACACACAATAATATCAAACATAACAAATTGCACAGGAAATAAATGCCTACTGCTGCCAAGCCTCTTCTTCATGGAAAGAAAATCTATGTTGGAGGCTTATTTCTGAGACTTGACCCATAAACTTTTAAAGTACATTTCAATGCAAACAGACAAGGATCCCTTGGACGAGCTGCTGCCTAACATTCTCCCAGCTGCTTTGCACTCCACAGGAGGACCGGAGAGTTACTCATTTCTGGACATAATTTACCCAGTATCTTTCTATACCACACGGTGGCTACTGTCACCACTCTACACACTGCCTAAAAGCACTATTTAAAAACTTGACATCTCAGTTAGAAAAACTTAAAGAAGAGAAAAGCCCTTGTTAGTCATCTACATTGTAAATTCTCTTACATGTCCTGAAAATGGATATTTTCATTTTACTTCAGTATCAGGGGTTTCCAGCTCTTTGTTCTTTCTTACCCTTCTTAGGTTCTCGGGAAGATGTAACTTACCCTATTTAAGCAAGCAAGATTTTCCCTCTTGACTAGATACATTTATTAGCATTTTATTACCACATGGCCAGATATGGGGTGAAACACAGTATAGTTTCTCCTTACAGTATCAACAGATGTTACAACTTTTAACAAGACAAGTAAATTTGCCACATAGAATTTTATCCCAGAGGACCAAGCTTCACTGCATCTTCTGCTGGTTTTGGGAGCCTTTCTTACATCAGCATGGCTCCTCACTCAGCCAGTGCACCCCTAAGAGACCCACCAGATAGTTCCTGAATGCTTGCTCCATACATTCTTGGAATGTGCTAGCAGTTTCCTCCCCCACCTCATAAGGTTATCACATAATAATATTTTTATTAAAGTGATGATACCCTTCAAATAATATCACATCCACTTCCCAACATTTTTCCGCATCATCTATTCCCTGTCAGCAGTTACTTTTAAAAACACAAATAAATGTGCTAAAGACTATGTGTTACTAAAGCACCACCAAAACATTTCAGAAAAGAGAGGTGGAGCTTGCTACCTTAATTTCATTTGGGTTATGGCCTTTCTTTTGGTGTAGTGAATCACGAGTACAGGCTAATTACTGCTCCCCTGCCTGTAGGGCGGCGCTCCGGGGCAGCGAGGGTAAAGCCAGCAGCCCAAGTCAGGCGCTTCCTCTGGTCCATGGGTCAGGAGACCAAGTGTGTGCACGGGGGCTCGTGGAACAGAGCGTTAGACACAGAGTTCACACAGCAGTAAGAACACTCATACACTCTCTAGAAAACAAGGAGCTTGACTCTAAACCTCAGGAAAAGGAGAAGTTCCTGGTCTAAAATGTGTCAAAAAGACATTCAACTAACTAAGTATATGAGACATCATATTTTACATAAATGGAAATGATGGCACAACTTGTAATATGCCAAGGAAGTCATTTCATAAAGCGTAGAGTCATCTGTTAGGCAGGTGAATGATCACTTGCTGAATTGTTTTAAGTTAATATTTTGTTAAAATACATATTTCAGTCACTTAAGTTTTGTTTTTTAAACTTGGAAGCAAATTTTACAAGAAAAACTTTGTCTTTAAAAAAGTCCAAAGTTACTTTGAATTAGAGAAGACCTATGTAATTGTATGTTTCAGAATTATCTTGGGCCTCTAAGTATAAGCTATAAAGTTTAAACTATCCTAAATGTTACTATTGTCCATTCTAAAAATATCATTGATAACTCATTTCATCATTGCTTTCTTCTAAAGAGTGCTCATAAAATAAAATACAGGATTTAAAACATAAGTATATTAAAGGAAATTTTTTTCATACTTTTCAGTTATTTAAAATTTTCTTTATTATTGCATTATACTTCAGGATCAAGATTTAAAGAATTTCTGAAACCAAATTGAAATAGTCAAAATAAGGTAAAGGCCAATATATATGTGTTATAGTCAGGGTTTGTAAGGCAAACGATTTAATACAGGACACATAATTTATAGTATTATTTTATAATAGTCACCCAAAGAGGCAAATGCAAACAAGTGCAGGAACTCTGTCCACACACTAAAGAACCAAAGAACTCAGCTGAGGCCTGGCTCCCCAGGCAGTGTCCCTCATGAGTCCAGCTGGCGGCCGGAGCCCACGATGTCTCATGCAAGCCTTTCACGAATCTGCACTGGGAAGGCCCACAGGTCAGCGGTGGGAGCTAGGAGGTCTGTGCCAGCGGGCGAAGGAGCTGTGCCCGCAGGCTGCGGGATCTGCACTGAAGCGCTCAGAATAAGGACCAGGGCTCCCCAGAAAAGTACCGCGGCCATCCTGAGGACGGCGAGGTCCCGAGCTCCTCTGCCGAGGAGGACGACCGAGTTCACACGAGGAAAGAAGCTCCACAGCGCCTCCCGGAGAACCCACAGCAACAGCAGAACCAACACCACCTCTTCTTCCTCTCCAGTTCTGAGGGTGGCGGCGATCCTCAGGCGGGCCCCCCGCACCCGGCACCGCGCTGATCCAGCCCAGCTGGTTACAAGCTGCCCACCCGGTGTCAACCCACCGTAATGTGTTACATGGATTTGAGAGATTCTGGGGAATGCTGGCAGAGTTTACAGGTTATTTACCTTGACATTAAGACCCCACTCATTTTTATATTGTTTCTTCCTATAAAGTGAGTGTTCTTCCTATCAAACAGGGCAGCATATGAAATCTTCTCTGATAAATAATATAAAGAAAACAGTAGGAAATCAGAGGGAAAGGATGCTTAGAGAGTCCTTAAAGAGAAAGTGATATTTAAAGTCATTTTGTGATAGATAGATAGAAATATAATGGTGTTGATGGATTGTATTTATATACCTTCAAAAACTATGAAAACTTCTAGAAAATATTAACGAAATTAACCTTCAAGCAATGTATCATTTATGATGTGCAATTTTATCATGTATGTCTTAAGTAGGGTGTAAAACGTGTCCCATCTGGTCATTTCATTACTAATAAGTTATTAAGAAAACATTTCCACTGAATGATCGGATACCCTCTGAGCTGAAAAGACCCAGACTGAGAAATCTGTCTTCACTCAGCATAGGCAAAGAAGAACCAGTTCTGTGTAACTCTTAGGAATTGGGACGCAATACAAAGGCTTTAGGGAAGATCAGAGCAGAAGAGGGGAGCTCCTACCTGGTGCTCACAGAAGCAGCAAGGACTAAAGGAGAGAGTCTCTCAAGAAGACGTTTAAAGTTCCATGAATAATTTCTAGATATAATGGAAAATAATAATCTTTTAAAATTTAATAACACTGAAATAAATTATAATTCTAAGTGGTGGGTTTTTGTTTTTTTTTTTCTCTAAAAGACTACTTGGAGGAAATGACTGGACACTTCGTTTGTGTTTCCGTTAGTGTGTTTTTTCCTTTCATCTTGTCATCAAATATTTATTGATTTCTTGATAGTATATATCTTTTATTCCTTCCTTTTTGCTTTGTCTCATTCCATCTAGGGCATTTTAGGCAGGCTGCTATAATAAAAATACCATAGATTGGATGCTTATAGAACAGAAATATATTCATCTGAACTGTGAAGGTCACAAAGCTCAAGGTCAAGTGCTGGGAACAGATTGAGTTCCTTTCTGGTGAGGGCCATCTTCCTTGTTCGCAGATGATGGTGTGTTGACTGCCAGAGAGACAGACAGACAGGCAGATGGAGGCAGGGAGGGATAGAATCACCTTTGTCTTCCATATAGATGCATACGTGTTATATGTATATTACACATATACCAACACATCCATCATACACACACCAGTCCCATTCCTGGTTACCCACAAAGGCCCCACCAAATACCACCACAGTGGGGCTACAGTTTCAACCCAGGATTTTGTGGGGACGTGGACACTGTGTCTGTAGCATGGCACATAGCTGAAGTGTGTGGCAGCAGGAATTTCTGTCAGTGCGGTTTCCTTCTGCCTTCGATGGGCTGCACCGTGGAGCACCTCACCTGGGAAGCTCTGCCCAGCCGGAAATGCTTCTCGGCGCTGCCGCCTCGGATTCAGTCAGGCCCTGTGTGTTCTCCCAAGGTGGGTGACATAGCAGGACTCTGAGGGAAGGCACCAGATTGAAATGTTATTTTCTTTGGATTTTCATCAATAACTTACCATTTGGTGCATGGAACATTCTCTCTGTTCAGACTGGTGGACCGATGCAGAGAACAGTGTTCCCAGAAGATGGTTTACCTCTTAGTCACAAACCTGGAACCACAGTACCCATGGGCCAAGCCAGGGCCTCCGTGCAAATCCCACCACACCTTCCCAGCCACCTCCCTTGTGTAGGACCTTAGGGCCCCTTTGGGAGGACTTCCCCATCTGAAGGTGAGAAAACTCATAGGTCCCTAGCTCCAGGCCACTCTGCTAATTAGTAGTGGTATGAAAACCAGAACCCAGACCCTCAACCCCCACTCCAACGTCTTTTTATACACATTATAAAGGAACACTTTTTCAAAATATTTGCTGCCCTAACTATTGAAAACAAAAAACAAACATTGCCCCAAATACAGACAGGAAGCACACTTTTTGAGGTGAGGAGTCTCAAGAACCACTTTAGTAGCAATGTATAGGAAAGAATAACTCATCAGCCAGTAGATAAAATTCATATTATCAATTGATCATCTCTGGACAGATTAATAGTTTAGTATAAAAGACTAAATTTGTTTTAATAGTTTGAATTATATTTGAAAGCAAATTGATTTCTAATAGTGAAGTCCAGATATTAGTGCAGATACTCTGTGTTACTCCTGTGTAAACTCTTTTGGGTTCTCCACAAAGTAATTCAGCTAGTAGCTGTGATCATGGAAGGTAAGGATCAGTCTAAATATCAGAAGCTTATGTTTTAACAGCACTAATTTTATATGTCGCTACTTTATCCAAAGCAGTCTTTACATTTTAGATAAAAGCAGATTTTTATCTAAACCCACTAGATGTTTGTCATTTTATGTTTTAATTGTAGAGATATAAATTAGGGTTTATAAGTGATCTTCAATTTTTAATTTTTTTTGCCAAAAATATAACCTTGAGAAAAACATACAAAAGGAGATAAACTGACTAAAAACAGATGGACTGTCTCAGTCCTGATTTTAAGGACCTGCAGTTCTCTGGCCTGGTGTGTCCTGAGCCTCCCCATCAGGCCCTCGCCAGGCGGGTAGGAAAGGCATGCAGTCTTGGTTTACAGCGCTGTTGTCAGAAGCAGCTTCCCTCCCAGACAGTTCACGGAGTTGACACTGTGACCTCTCTTTACATTTGGATGGACATGCAAACCTCTAATGCTCTATTTCAAATAATGCACTTAGTGCTTACCTCATATATGTTATTTAGTACTATTTCCACATAATTTCTGCCCTGTATTCCATTTTAAAGTGATTTTGTTATAGGTAGGAATTATCAGTAAGGTATTTTTATTTCTCCATATTTCAGCAAATTGATATTATTCTTTGAATTAGTGAACATGTCATAAAATATCATATTATAAAAGAAAGTCAACCATTACAACACCAGTGGCCCAATATCTAATTATTAAAATTTAGGAGGGAGTTCTGAATGGAAATGAGTTTTTTAAGTAAAACTGAATGATTTAGACAGGAAAGAGGAAAAAAATAACTGAGGAGTCACCGTCTCATGCTCATGGTCATATAGAGAGCATGTCTCGGTCTAGTTTAGGGTGCATTTTCAGAGGTCATGAAAGAGAGACAACTTTAATTAAATACATGAAAACTAAACCTTTCAAGGCAACTCTGTTGAAATTGGAAAATCTGCTTACATTTTGTCACCGAGACTGAGTGCACACCTGCATGACCCACACTGTGTTCTGAGCACCCTTGGGGACAGAGCACAGAGGACTAGGGAGAGAGCTGGCCTGCTGCAGTAGGAGGTCAGGTCCTCTGAATGACATCGTGGAAAAGCTATGTGGCTGAAGCTCCTTAGGGTTTATTTTTCGGGGACTTCTTTTAGAACGGCCACAGAAAACAGGCACAGTCATGAACTGGAGGTCTAATTTTCTGCAAATACTTGTAGGAGATACTTTACAAGTGTAGGGTCTAATTCTGCGCAGTGCTCTAAATCTGACTTGCGTGAGGAATTTTACACTTCCATGTAAAATTGGAGGCATAATTAAGCAAAATAATTTTTCTGATATTTTAGAAAAATACGATAAAATTGCGATTTTGAATAATGTAGTAAATATCATAATGTGGTGCCAAAATCTAAATGATGAAAATATTCCCCTTCCATTCAGTAGTCATAGAAGTGATGCACTTAGGGCATTGTTCAGTTTCTAGACTGGAAGATTTCACACATCTCAGGGTGCTGCTGTGTCTAACGATATAAATAAGCTTGGCTTATGATGTAAGACCTTTGTTCTCTTACCGAATCTATGCATTTCATAATTTACTAGGGTAAAATAATGCAAATAAATTTTAATTTTAAAATATATGATCAATACTGAATTATAACAAACCCATAATAAGAGAAACCAAACCCTTTTTCTCGCTACAAATGATCCCTGGAAAAGAAACATCTCTGCTATTTTAAATAGCGCTACAAAAGAAATGATGAATTTGAGAATTTTGAAATTATTAAAGTGGTAATCAAACTTTAAAATTTAATCAAAAGTACATATTCAGAATCTAATTTATAATAAAGTAGCCAGTAAATCTCTTGAAGCCTTTATTAAGATTCATTTATCTCTTTCTTAATCTTATCTTTTGTCAATTAGATATCATTAATAAGTTTTTTTTTATTTTTACTGCAATGATTTTAATATCTTTGAGATTTCTATAATTTCTTTGGAAAACTTTCTACTGAAAGCAGCCACAAAGCAAACTGATTTACGTTTTGTATTAATTCTAAACTTTTGAAATCGTTTCTTTTCGGCTCTGAATTTTACAGTGTGCTGTTTTCTGTTTTGTTTATTTGCTTTGCTTCATTAGCCTTTTATGTCACCTCGGTACCCTGGAGGTCCCCGGCCCCCTCTGAGGATACCTAATCAGGTAAGATCACTGCTACTTATGTTGCTTTTTTTAATTGATAAAGATCTTGGAAGTATTAAAGATATCTTTTATTCTATAAAAGTGTAAAATTAGCTAGGTGTGGTGGTACACGCCATAATCCCAGTACTCGGGAGGCTGAGGCAAGAGGATCACTGCAAGTTCAAGGCCAGCCTGGGCTGCATAGCAAGGCCCCATCATAAGAAGCAAAAGAAAATACATACCCTTTCTCTAATTCACATCATGCTGCTTCTAGTACTGGCTGATACAGTCAGGTAGAACAAGGGCTGGCCTCCTGCGGGGCTGCCTGATGAACGGTTCTGTTGGGAAACAGCCTCACCCTTCCCTGTCAGTTGTACCTACTTCTACTCTCCGATTTAGACTTGCAGGATTCTGAAAGAGACCATGTGTGGCTGGCAGTTGTCAAAAACAGTAAAAGAGATGGAACTTTGACACTAAGTCTTTACAGAATTACTAAAAACTTCGTGTCTACCTTATACTTTTAAAGATTCATATAATTTTGGTAAATGCTGATTATTGTCCTGTTGCAAGATGATAATGAGATTGTCTATGAATATGGTCTGGTTTACTTTCCTAGACTGTAGCATCAGTATCATGGCTCTAATGTCCCTGTAAATTCTGTCCAGTTACAAGGGCATATCAGACAAACAATTAGCTACTTCTAGAAGAGTTTGTTATATTAATAAACAAATATTTAACAATGAATCTCACAACTTTTTTAACCATGACATTTCTAAAGTTTCATGATGTTTTGTTCTCAGAGTTTTTTTTTTTTTAAATCAACACCATAAGTATTTATTTGCTGAAGAAAATGAAGAACAATTTTAACTTACAAAGTGTTACAGTTTACTTTTAGGGCACAGGCAGTGCACATGCATCTATATACAAAGGCTAATCAAAAAACCCGTGTGTTTAAATTTTTAAATTTATTGTGATAAAAGACACATTGCCATTAATTCCCCCTTAACATACTTCTCTCATTTTAAACACATTGATCCCATTTTTCTTGCCACTTCCTGAAGCTGTCCTGCAGTCCTCTTTCCCGAGTGTCTTTATGAGATGTGATCCAAAATGTGGTTACTAAACCGTGCATGGTGGCTCATGCATGTAATCCCAGCACCTGGGAGGCTGAGGCAGGAGGATCATTGCAAATCTGAGACCAGCCTGAGCTACACAGTGAGCTCAAGGGCAGCCTGAACTGCATAGCAAGACCCTGTCTCAAAAAGACCTCCCCCCCCAAAAAAAAAGAGAGAGAGAGAGATACTGTGACTGTCTAATGCTATCAACTGGAGAGACAGGCTCACGAAACATAACCCTGTGTCCTCTCCACTTAGTCACCGGGTCTGGCGGCCTGTGAATCCTGGCTCTTCCCCAAAGTCAAACAACCATGGAAAGGAAACGTTTTGATTCACTTCTAAGTATCTGGCAGCCAGGACAGCACAACTAAAGACGCTGACTAAAGAGGACTCCAGAGCTGCCGCAGGAAGTAGCAAGAGTGGTGGGCTGAGAGCTTTCAAAGATAGGGCGGGGAGAGGTTTGAGAAGGGCTCACTGCCACAAGCCTTTACTGTAATAGCCTTTTAAAAACATTTTTAAAACTTACACCATATTTTTCAGTCTCACCTCATGGGGAATTCTTGCAGAGGGGCTGAAGATGACATGAAATAGAGGGGATTGCTAGGGAAAAGGAAGCAAGTAGAAGTCAGAGGACAGGGCAGAGCCAGAGGGTGACATGTGAAAGCAATCTGAGTGTGTCATGTGCGTGCCCAGAACTGCCAAGAGGAAATTCATTCACCTGTGTAATTAATATGCACTCATAAAAAAGCTAAATTATTTTTAAAATACTTAACAGTGTGGGATATTTATTTCAAGATAACTGTCTTTTCATTTTCTCTAGCTCTATTATTTCTATACCTTAGAATTATCCCAAATATAACTATGTTATCACAGTACATTCTTTTTCATTCTTATTCTCTTGGCTTTTCTGCTTCCTTCACTACCAAGAATAGAAGAGCACAGTTGCGGTCACTAATTCACTTAGTAGTAGCCAGTTTCCGGGGCTCCTCCTCACACTCTTACTTACAGTAACGACACGTCTTTGAAGTCTGCCACCTTCTCTGGTATTTTCTCCTTCTGCAGCACAGCAGGGAGGGCAGCACCCACATCCATCCCCAGGGGAGAAAATAATGCAGAAACCGTGCAGGGTCACCTCTGAATTTTAGCGTGTGACCTTCCTCCCTATAGTGGCAGGAGCACTGCTAGCTTGCAGACTGAATCAGCCTTCAGCAGGCTGGGCCTGGGGATAGGGGAGGAGTGGGAATGGAGGAGCTTGCAGCGCCCGGTGTGCCAACCTCAGGGAGCTGTTTTCTCCATGGGTGAACCTGTGTGTATCGACTGTCAGGTCTACTTAGACAGGTGTCTGTCTTTTAAATTTCACGTGTATAAAGGTGAGACATTTGCAGTCCTTTTGGAGTCTTCATGACGTTTCAAACATCCCATGCTGAATTTTGTACACTGCGTGGTTCCAGGGAAATGTGAAGTCCTTGTGTGAGTGTATTAGCAGAATATGTGGGCTCCATGTGTTCCACCGCAGTAGGGAAAATGTGACTGCATTGCTGGAATGGCACTCGTTGGACGTTGTTGAAATGACTGCTGTGGGTAAAGACAACACCAGCTTTCCTGTGCGTAGACTCAGAACGAAAGCCACACTGCCAGCAAGAGCCCAGTGGTAGGTAAAACTGTGAATGCAGATTGTTTGAACTGTTTTAAGAATATGTAATGTCTTTGGCGTTTTTAAAGAAGCAATTAAAAAGCTGAATGTAATAGTCATTGCATAGGCTCTCTTTCCTCAAGAATAGTTAAGAATTCACCTAAGTGTATTTTAAAACACTTCTTCTATGGGTGGTTCCTTTTAGTCTATCTCTCTACCCCGGAATGCACACAGATACTTAGTGTAACCTCATCTATTTAAATATCTATTGTCTAAAGAATTCTCATTTATGCTATTTTGTAAAACAATCATGTTAGTAGCTTAAGTAATATTATTTAAGGAAAATTATCCTATTTAGAAGCATGGCATTTTCAAATATAAATATTATTTGATTTCATCATGTAGCCATTAAAGTAGAATTGGCATGAGTATCTTTTGATTAATTGAAATGATGTACATAATACAAGAATATTAAAGTATTTAAAAATTTAGTTTTCACTTAACATAATCATCACCTAATGACATGTTCCCTTAATAGACTGCATCTAAGACAGTAGGGAAACGCTGGCCTCTTCACTGGTCAGTCCACACTAACCATATAGAATATGTGAAAGCTATCACTTTTTTTTTTTTTTTTTTTTTGGTACCGGGGATTGAACTCACAACCTCGTGCTTGCCAGGCAGATGCTTAAGGCACTGAGCTAAATCCCCAGCCCGAAAGTTATCACTTTAATAAGCAAACTTTTCACAATTTAGAACTACTAATTATTAGGCTATAGTCTTAAAGTTTCTCTGAAATGTATTTATGGTTCTGAGCTAAATCAGTAACAGTTTCTACTATCTGTATGTTTATAAGACTAGGTGTGTGGAAAGTGGTATAGCATTATTATGCTGAAAAAAAATGTAGGAACAGGTACTAGTGTCTAAAATGCTGAAAATAAAGCCCAATCCCAGAAGTATACAATGTAGCAGAGAATAAATACAGAGGAAGAAATACATGAAACATGGAAATTAAGTCCATGAAACGTATTTGGACAATTTCACACTGAAATTGTACACTGAAATGGGTCCATCTCTCAAAGAGGCCAGTTGATGCCTTCACAATGTGAGACAAACTTCTTCATCCTTCTCAGGGTAAAATGTCAAATCAGAAGGCTTCATGGTATTAAGGGAACACAGTATTGAGGGGCTGAGCCAGAAGTACAGACGCCATTAATGAGAGGGGTGGCACTTGATCTGCCGATTCTGTGGAATTTTGAAAATTTACACTCTTACTTCTCACCATTCTGGAACAGCAAGAAATCCATGAGTTAAGATAGCACCTATCAATGCCACTGTTTATTCTGTGCACTGACGTGGAATTTGGTGTTCTGTGCTCATACTACATCTGACCATTCTGCTTAGCCAAAAGATCTCTGTCAAGTAACAGACGAGCGGTTAAATGAATCATGATATATTTAAATAATGAAGTAGCATGCAGATATTAAAAGGCGTAATAGAATTAAGACTATACTAAAGAATGTACATTTCCAAATATAAAAAAGAAAATACAAAACATGTAAGCATATCACCTTTCCTACGTAAACATATAAACTCAGAGAATTTATTTCATTAATCTGCCCTCTACACACAATCATAATTGCCAAAACAACAACAACAACAACAATAATAATAATAATAATAATGTAAGGACTATATCTTATTTGTGTGGGGTGGGATAATGAGTAATTCTGCTGTATAAAATTTTCAATGTTTTAAAATTTTGCTTTGAGCAGGTGTTAATCTGTGTGGTTAGAAAAAGATGTTGAATTATATACAAGGATAAATGAAAGTTTAACTATTTTATTCTGGGAATTTAATATATAGGGTTATCCTTTGGTAATATTTAATGGGAAACTCCTATATGGCAGGAAAAAAATACAAAGGATTATCAGGGCCCTGGCCAAGATCCCAGCTGACTGTATGAGAGGCAGGGCACAGGGTAAAATGAGAAACAGACAAATTTAACAGTGTGTGATGGGGGGCTGGGAGGTCAGTGCCTCAGGATGGCAAATTCCAAACCAGCCACTATTTATTGAGTGTGTACAATGCAGTGGGTGTGCACAGTGACAGGAGGGGCTGGCAGAGGGTTCAGAGGTCCATGATGCTGCAGGCAACAGATAATCCTGGGACGACGCAAGAGAGCGGGGATGGTTTTATGCTAAGAAGGATCTTGCTCTGGAGTGTTCTTTTTCATCTTAGTAGTCTCAGTTTAGCCTTACTCGGTGGGAGAAGATGGTCCCAGAGTGAATGGGAAGTCCTCGAAAGGGTAATCCCAAGGCTCCATTTATCACTTAGGGAAGGATGCAAAATTAGCCATTGTGACTTCCTGGTCCCCACTTGTGGATGTTAAGGATAAGCAAATTTTAAAAAGATTTCAGGACTTTTCAAATTGGGAAAAATATCAGCAGCCACTGGAAGAGATGACAAGTTGTTTAGACATTCACTTGTATCCTGAAAATAAATGTACTATAAACCAAGACCTGCAGTTCAAACAAACTACAGTCTCAATCACACATTCTCTTTTTCAAGATAAACACACCTTAGCATATCCTTTACCAGTGATTTTCTAACTTTGTAAAATTTTCACATATAGAGTTTGACTTTTAGTTATACCCATGTGAAATCCGAGAAGGATTAGCTACAGAAAACAAAATATGTTTTATTGAAAGAATATAGGAGTTGGATAGCTGTGCTTCTAAGGAAGATGCTTTGAGAATCTGTTACTTTAAAATATAACCTATTTAAAACAAATTAGTGGTCAATAATGAAAAGTAAAAAATAACTTCTTTGATTGAAATATTAACATCTCCTTGTTTTTATAATTAACATATGTAAGTTATTATTTCAAATCTGATGACACTGTTAAAAGCATATTATTTCCTTATGAGTTGGAATTTTGAATTGATCCAGGGAGGTGTGTGTGTGTGTGTGTGTGTCCAATTATTTTCTGCCTTATAGTGCAAGAGAAGTTTAAAATGTCAACCTATCTGGCAAAAGAAAGTTCCTTTTCTTTTTCACACCAAGAAAGTTTACAGTGAACCCTGACCCTACCCAGCTGAAGTTATGGTTATGTGGAGATTTGTGATACAGTGTTTAATTCTCCTGTAGAACCGACCTCGCGGTTTGAGTCACGGCTCGCAGACACATTCCTTGCCATATAAGCCATCGCCCAGAGCGCGCTGCTGTTCACTCAGGCCGTGCAAACGCGCCCGGAAACGCAGCGCATGCTCCTTGAGGCTCACTGTGTACGGGGCTCCTTCCCTGGGGGCAGGGATCCGCCAGTGGCTAAACTCGTGAAAAAGCTTTTGCTTGCAGAGCTGACGCTGTAGATCCCACGGCTCCAGAGCCCTGTGGGCGGTGGAGGTGTCCCTGGTGCGGTCACACACAGGGGCTTGGGTGTTTTGAGCTCTGGAAAGATGACTAATGTGTCTGAGGAGCTGAATTTTTAACTACTCTGATTTTAATTAAATTTAAATAGCCATATATGGCAAAGGCCCATTATATGTAATGTCACAGGTGCAGCAGTAGAAATGCAGAAAACAGCAAGTAAATATGTGTGTGTGTGTGTGTGTGTGTGTGTGTGTGTGTGTGTGTGTGTGTGTGTATGAACAGGTGCCTTGTGCTGTAAGGACAAACACCTTCCTACACTGAATGCAATTTTCTGTATTTAATAACTTCTCTGTTGATACTGCCTTTTTACAGAAATTAGAAAATCATGGTGGTATTGTTACAGGACCTAAATGTGTGAAGCCACCCAGCAGTGTGCTGCTCTGACCAGGGATCACCTTCAGGGATCTGCTTTTCCTACTGTAAAAGAATAGATACAGATGTTGTTAAAGTCCCTTCTGGTTCTGGGATTTCTTTATTACTGTAGTTCACTTTATTTCATATAATTATCAGGCTCATTAATCACCAGTAGGTCAAACTGTTGACTGAACTGTATCTTGGAAACAGGGATCCATGATTCGTCGTAGTAGGTGCGCCTTCAGTCCATTAGGCACCAGACATTCCAGGAGGACCTGCCCGAGAGTCCTGATACCTCCTGGCCTGTCGGCTAAGTAATTCTCCTGTGAACCAGCAACTCTTCAAGGAGTTCTTTTATTTTGATAAAATATTGTATTATTTCATTTAATTTTTTTTTTTTTTTTTTTGGTACCAGGGATCAAACGACTGCGCACTTGCAAGGCAGGCGCTTATGCTGCTGAGCTAAATCCCCGGCCTTGTTTCATTTATTTTAAAGCCTACAGTTTCAGGCTTCTCTTCAAGGCTTTCAGACAGGTTGATGTAATTCCAAGCCCTGACTCTACTCATTAGAACTAGTGTATCACTATGGGCAAATTAATAATAGCTAATGTATGGAACTTTGATTTCTTACCATCAAAAGGATTAATAATAGTCCAACTGCATTACTGTGCACACCAATTAATGAAATAATTAGTACAAAGAGTTCAGCACCATCCCTGGCCCGGATCCGCGCCCACAGTGTATGTTGGTGTGGAGTCTGTTGTCTTACACATCCTCAGAGGTGATTGGCCCTGCTTTTCAGCAGAGTGAAGACCTTGTGCAGAACCAGAGCGCATGTCAACACGCTGACTAGGTAAACAAGTCTGCGTGGAATACATCTAACGTGTCAAAAACACAGACATCACCCCAACCACAAGATGTGTAAGTTTGTTTTTTCTGGTATTAAGGGTTTATACAATGCAATGATTTTGCCCCTGTTGATGTACAGAGATTTTGTTTAGCTGTCAAAGGAATCATAAAAAGTGTTTTCAAAGTTAAATACTTGGCTTATGCTAAAATACAAACATAGATAATAATTAATGTTAGATAAAGCTATTAATTTTGAAAGACAGCTTTACATTAAAATTTCTGTAAGATAATGCTGTGTTTTTAAGTGATGAGTAGAAATGAGAAAGATTTATCAATTTTCCTGATGGTCTAAGATAAGCTTAAAAAATAGAATTTTGAAGAAAATGCTTACCAGCATTTAACCTCCAGAGGGATTGGCGATTGAGTGCAGGTCTGGGGTGTGTGACTGTAAGCATGAGATTTAAAAGACCAAGGACTTCCGGTTCACAGCTGAAGATAATGTTGATTAGCTGTATATTTTCCATCTCCTTTTGGTCATAACTTTGGACAAGATTGGCCACTTTTCCTTCTTGAAACGCTCCTCATGTGTTCTGAGGAAATAATAATTTTGGTCCCCTTCCTAATTTCAGCTCCATGTTCTTTCCTACCTTTCTGATACTGTTTTTAAAGAGGAAAAAAAAATAACAATAAAGCAGCGTCAAAACATGCTAGTATGACCGTTACAGTAACTAACACATTGGTATTGTTGTCTTCGTGGTAGCTATTCAGAGTACAAGATAGACATGACATCAGCTTGCTATTTATCTTTTTTTTTTAAAGGGTACCAGGGATCAAACTCACAACCATGTGCTTGCAAGGTAGAGGCACTTACGCTGCTGAGCTAAATCCCCAGCCCTTAGGCATGATATCTTATCCAAATAAAAAGAGCACAAACCTTTCTTTTCAATGAACTAAGAAAAACTAGCTGTATAACTGTCTCAACTATCTTGTGTACACATATTTTTTTCTTTTCTCTTTTCCCTCATCATAGTTTGTCTTTTCTTTTGAACAGTTTCTTCAAAAACCCTTTTTGGTATTTTTAAAGAATTAAATCCTGTATCTTCTTCCTTTTCATTCTTTGGAGTTTACTCCATAGTTATGACTTTACCACTAATGATTCTTAAAACTGTCCAGCCTGAATCCTGTTCTTTTCGTTCCTTCAGTAAATGTCCATTACTCTGCACCAGCAGCATGGAGAAGGCCCCAGCTCTCGCCCAGCTTACCCTTGGCAGTTCAGACCTGGGAGGCAGCCCTGGTGTAGTGTGCAGTTCTAGGGGAAGCAGGGAGGGAGACCCTCGGTGCCCACCCTGCTTATTAGGGCATCCAGGGGCTTCGCAGAGCTGTGCAGAGAGCGAGAAGGGGCCAGTGTAGTTGGCACACAGTTATATCCGCCAAATAAGTGCACTGATCAGCTAAGTAAGAAAATGTATTGAAGGTAATTAAAGCCATATTTCCTGCTTTTGGATATTTACAAACCTAGAAAAGAAGAAGGCTAAAGTATCAGATTCAAATCAGAAAAGTTGAATTGATAATATGTGGGATGCACCACACCCATACACAGGTATGAAGCTCACCACAGATCTGTATGAGTGTGCATATGTGTGTGTGGTTGTGTGTGTGTTTATACACACAGCCGTAGACTGTCGAGCTCACTGCTTACAGAGAGACCCCAAAGCGGTGCAGTAACCCTCCAGTAGCCCAGGTCTTGGTGCCTCTCAGCCGTCCTCCACTAGGGAATCAAGGCCCTTTGGAAAAAATTGATGCTTCCAGGGCAGGGCCATAAAAAGTATGAGTGAGCCTGGAAGATGTTATGCCAGAAAAGGAGAAAAATGACCCAGAAATGATTTGGATATGTCAGAAAGACCCCGCACTAGCTCACAAGGCCTGAACATTGAACATTGAAATGAATGATAATATCAATAGATTCCAGTCCATTGACTAAAAACAGAAATCCGAGAGCAAGCGAAAAAGTAGAGGCTATGGCTGTGGGCAGATAAAGGATTGGTAAGGAATATGCTTTACACATCCTCAGAATGGTTGGAATAATTAAAATAATGACAAAGAGAAAGAATGACCTTTCTATGTAGAAACTGGTGACCTCACAAGTGGGGGCGAGGCATGCCCTCAGGTGTGACCCTGGAGGACATCACCCCTCACTGCTGGGCGTCCCGTGTGAAAATGTGCCCTGCGCTCAGGCCTGAGGAAACATGCAAGGGTCCTCCTACAAAACATAAGGCTTTTTGCCTCAAAACTACTGAAGACACAATAGAGAGACATAGACGGGAACACTGGCTACTGTTCCTGAGGACTAAACGCAGCATACATTCTATGACATTCCACAGCAAAAAGACAAAAGCAAGACTGCTGAAGAAATGGCAAAACTGAAATTAGGTTTATGGCTCGGGTGGCAGCGCTGGCTGGCTGAGGGAGCGCACTGCACTGCAGGCCCGGGAGGAGGCCTGGGTGTGTCTGCCTCTGGCCCTCGGGCAGTGCAGGTTCCTCGGTGAAGGGGCGGAGGAGGCAAGAAGGGGCGATGAGGCGAACGTGAAATGCTAACAGCCAGGAAACGCAGGTCAAGGTCTAGGCCAAGTCTTCGTACTGCTGCATTTTTTTTTTTTTCTCTAGGTTTGAAAAATTATTTTTTAAACACAAACACACATAAGGAGGACAAGGGCGACAGGGGGAAATGGTGTTAGGAACTGAGGTCTAAACTTTATCAACGGTGACCAGTGAGGGTCCTTGCGCTCCCTAGAGAAGAGATTTTGGGGAAGCAGAACAGCCTGAGAATTTTGGAGCTGTGGCCTGGGTTGGCTCAGCAGCAGGGCCCCTGCTTAACATGGCAAGGCCAGTCCAGTGCCAGCTAAAAAAAAAAAAAAAGAAAAGAAAAAAATATAAATATTAAAATTGCCTTGAGAAATTGCATTTCAGTGGTATCCGAAGTGATGACAGTTCAGGAAACCATTTGATCTGGGCGTGCCAGGACATTCATGTTAAGCATCTGTTGAAATATTTCACTAACCAGGTACATTTCCTGCTTTAATGAGTGAAGCCTTGTAGCAATCGCCACTAGTTTTCAGTATCTTGCGTGCGTGCAGGTGCTTGTGGGATCGGCAGGGTTGAACCAGGTTCCACCTGGCCCAGCCGTGTGTGTCTCTTACACATGTGTGCAACCTGTGACTCGCTCTGCATACCAGCAGAACCAGACCTCAGCCACTGCCACCCATTTGAGTGCTGGTTCCTTCTGTCCACACGACCAAGTGGTTTGAACTTAATTGATACATTTTTCTAGTTTTTAGAAAAAAAAATGTAACTGAAAAACATTCATTGATCTCTTGGCTCTCGAAAGAGTGAAATATATTTTTTTAAATATATTTTAAAAAGTCAAGGTAAAGTCAGTTGTTTCAGTATCCTTAGCAAATTGCACTTGTGAGGAAGAAATACCATGCTTTTGTCTAGACCTTTATTACCTCAAAGTGCCTGTTTTACCTGCCTCGAAGTGGGCCGATAAGGGTCCCTGGAGAACCCAGGCCATGTGCACTGCGCTGCAGCACGCGAGCCTTCCCCAGAGCCCGGCGCCTCTGGCACGCACCCGCCCGCCCGCAGGCCTGGGTGCCCCTAACGCACTGTTTGCTCCTCAGGCGCTGGGAGGTGTCCCCGGAAGCCAGCCCCTGCTGCCCAGCGGCATGGACCCCACGCGACAGCAAGGTGACCCGCCCGAGGAGCGCCTTCCTTTTGGAAGCAAACTTCCATCTGTAAAATCTTCCCTGATTTTACCGGTTGTCTTTGGAAGTGACAGGGCTGGGCAGTTTCAGCCGACTGTCAGCTGCGCACCGCAGCAGGCATGGCTGGGGATACCGTGGAAGCAGACCCAGGCGTGACCACCCTTCCGCAGTTTAACGAGAACTGCTGAAGGCCGGTGCCTGACTTCCAAGGAGCAGAGTGCTCTGCACAGGCCACCCCAGCGGGGCGGGGCCGGGCCGCAGTGCGACTGCGCGGGCCCACCCCAGGCAGGCGGGAGCATACTGCGGCTGCGCAGGCCCACCCCAGGGGGAGGGGACTGGGACAGGTATGGGGTGAGAGGTGAGGGGGTGGAGTGGGCAGGCCGGGGAGGCGGTCTGCACTCGGACTCTCAGTGCCAGGCTCATGACCTTTTCCCTTGCAGGACACCCGAATATGGCTGGGCCGATGCAGAGAATGACTCCCCCGCGAGGGATGGTGCCCTTAGGACCCCAGGTGAGCCTTCAGCGCTGCGAGCTTCGCCTTCACCGCACGGGAGCATGCGGCAGTCTATGAGCCTAAGCACATGCTGCAGTTTGTGCATGTTCAGGCACCGTAGGGCTTGGGGGTTGGTGTTTGTTAGCCCCTGGGTACAGCCTCAGTACACATGCGCACATACAAACAGGCACATTCCCCCCCCCCAGCATGTAGGTGCGTGCGCGCACACGCACGCGCACACACACACACTATTGATAGGATCCTGAGGATAGCATGCGTGTGACACTTCCAAATTAACAACAAGCTAGTTTGATAAATTGCCATCATATGTGCTTTAGTTTATTTGGGAAAATAATGTATAGAAAATATATTCTAGTATAATGTAGATAACCGTTAACATTTTCTTAATTATGTTGTTAAACCAGTGAATTGAATATTAAGTAGAATGAACATAAAATATACTTCTATAAATCTTTTAAAGAATACTATTGAAAATTTATTATGCTGGGGGTTTAGTTCAGTGGCATAAGTGCCTACCTGGTAAGCACAATGTCGTGAGTTTGATCCCCAGTACCAAAACAAAAGAAAATTTATTATGTACAACCATATTCCTTTATAGAATAGAATGGAAAAACAATAAAGACCATTTAGAACTAAAAATTAAAATGTAACACTACTGCTATACGTTGAGATATAATCCAACTTTTACTATCGGAATGTCCAAAAAGAATGCCCTGAGGCTAAATCTGCCCTAACTCATGGTAATATTTTAAGCACACTATTCCAGGGTATTGTTTATTAAGCTAAAACATCGTTTTGTCTCAGAAAAAAAATTAAGGTGGGAATTAATTTTATTATGTCATACTTCAAAGAAAATGAATCCAGAGTCCAAAATTTTAAATTTGTGTCTCCTAGGTCAGAAGTTAGCATGTCCTAAAGGTGGCATGAATACGCATTGTCAGTTTTGGTAATTTGTTTCATTTGTTTACTTTTAAAGAATTACATGGGATTTTTTTTTAATTGTATCCCCAGTGGAGTAAAAAAATTAAGAATCCACCACGCAAATGATGTGACATAAGTCGAGGAGTTTTTCCTAACCAATGTACAGTAATATAAGCTATATAGAAACATGAGGCTTGTGTGACCAAGTTTCTCAGAGACGCCGTGTCACATGAGTAACTCACTGTACAGATACAGGTGACCACCCCAAGCTGTTCTCCTCTACACAGTTCCTTAACATCTTGTAAAAGTCTCATTTCAATATCTATAAATTTTCACTGTTTCTGTTCACATTAGGAAGGATGGTTTGTGTTAGCCAGCTGACGTTAGGCTATCAGTAGCAGTTACGATTTGTAAGATGCATGAAGTCTCATTACTAAATGGACTTTCAGTCTTGAATAAACTCTGCCACCACTAACGTGGCTGTGCAGAATTTGAAGGACTTTTCCCAAAAAGTTGTCTTAATAGATACATTTGAAATACACATAAAAACTTTGTGCTTATAATTTAATTCTCATTTTTCATTCAGTTCAGTATTTTTTAGCTCTTTAAGTTTGTGTTATTCCCAAAATATTACCAGTATTAGTTTTTCTGCTTTAAAAATTAAAGCCTGTTTTGTGAGTCAGTTTTGCAGTATTCGAAGAGGTAACCAGTGCTTGTTTAAACTATGTGAACATTTAAACCTCATTTGAAAATACTAGTGTTTATGCTTTTATTCTACAAATCTATGTAAGTAAATCAAAGCAGATAATAAAAGTCTTCTCTTTCTGTTGAGTAACCTGTAACTGATGAGTTTTAATAACCAAGTTTATTGTATGTAAATATTTTCTTTGGATTTTCAAACTCAAGGGTAATAATTTATTTCTTCCACTTAGATTAGCAGTACCCTTGCGATTTCCATATAATATGAAAAAAAATAAAATGCTTTAGTATGAATTCACTTCAGAAGTACCTTTAATAAATTTTTAAATTCACAGTAAACAAAGTAAAAAGGGCTAAAGAAAACTTTATACACAGTATACATAAAACTTCCTTGAAAACAGGAATCATATTCCTGTGACTGGTACAGTAGAAAACATTTGGAGTGGGAGGATTCTTGTGACACACATACCTCTTAACACTGCCGCATAAAATTCTCGCACTGTAAACTGTGGAATTTGTGAGCAGTGTTAGCCGTGGCTCTTAGAAAGTAGTCCAGCTCTCACAGCACACATCTGGTCACTCAGGGATCACCAAGCACAGAGTCACCTGTGCCACGCAGCTCTGTTGCAGAAAGCCCTAGCACGCTGTCTAGCTTTCCACGCAGACACAATATACATCTGTTTTCTCATAGGCACTGCTTCTATAAGCTTTTATTTAGCTTAAAATCAATGTGGTGAACGGAAACAGTAGTTAACTGAATCATGCCGATGTAGGCAAAGTGCACATTGGAATATAGTAGATGTGTGATTAGCACTTACCACGTAAATGAAGAAATCAAAGTCTCCCCTCAAATCCGGGCATATATTTCCCCTCCTTTCATCTGTTCTGGAACTAAGTAAAGTAACAGTACAAGGCTTTAAATTGATGTCAGTATCCTCTCAATGGAAAAGCAAAAAAAATTTATGTGTTAAAGAAAAAAGGTCTGGTAACATATTCAAAGTCTTTTTTCTATTTGCCTTTGTAATAAGATATACTGAGCTAACCTGGATTTGTAAACTCAGCAAGGTGCCAGGTGATTTACAGGAAAATTCACCACAAGTACCCATTTCTAGTTCCACTAGGAATCTGAAGGCTAAAGAATGAAGATGTGTCCTGCACAGGCATTGATTCCCCAGAACGAATATGATCATACACACTGCAAACACGGACTAATAAAAGTTGCAAAGGTGCATACAAGTAGGATTTCCAAATCAGATGGCCAGGAGAGAGGAGCAGGGAAATGATAGGGCATGTGATAGGCTCTCCTCTTATCTGTTAAGTCATTCCCCTAACATAATGCTAGATTTCAGCTCAGTACAGGAAAAACTTCCTAGAAATTAAACTGTCCGTCATGGAAAGATGTCTCCTTCTAAGCAGAGCCCACACCACCCTTCTGTCAGGAACACTGTGTTGGAAGAGAGAGTAGAGCAGATGGAACCGCATAGCTGCCGTCAGCTTTGAAATTCAGTGATTCTAAATTAGCTCTTCCCATTCTGCCTTTGTTGGAAAGCAGTTGTTACTCTTTCTTTTCTCTCTAATTTCTTTTTGCTTTAGATGATTCACAAAATGAAAATATTTTCTAAATCTATCAAGTATGTACTGTTTTGAATAATCTCTTACTTGCTGTGACAATTCAGCTTAATTAGGTAGTCATTTATTGAAGGCCTACTGTGTACCAAACACTGTACTTGAGTAGTAAGTATATAAAGATGAGCAAATATTCTGTCTTTAATGTACTTACTGCTTAGCAAGATACACAGGTGCATCCGAACTGTCACACCTTAGGAAAAGTGTAGAGAGGAAGTGTGCATGCTCTTTATGACATACCAGGGAGGCACTGCATAAGCAAGCAAGCAAATCTTAAGCACCGAGGGCTCAGCGGAAGCCGACAGGAAGAGTAACCGTGCAGATCATATTAACAGTGGTAGGAAAGAGTCAGCGGCTACAGTTTTTACCAAAAGGACCATTGGTGATGAGTGCTATGTGTTTCATCCTTCTTTCAGGAAGATAATAGTATCACTTTATGGATAAGGAAACTAAAATTGGGTGATCACTGGGAGAAGTCATGGCCCAAGATCACACCTAAAAGTGGGGTGAGGGCCTCAGCTGTTGGAGCAGACATTCAAACCAATGCATTTCTATGTCCAAAGCTGTAAAGAAAAGTAATGTTTCCTTGGTAAGACAAAAAGTAAGGGGAGAGTTGTCTCGTGAAGTGTTTCTTGTTTAATTTACTGTCGCCATTTTGTTTGCACTGAGCGTCATTTTTCTCAGAAACCCCGTGCTAGTGCTGCCAGTGTCACCATGTGAGCCAGAGTGAGGGGAGTGGTCGTCCTTTTACTCAGTGGCTCCAGTGTGGACAGGAGCCACCCCGCGTCCCACAGCACCCAAACCAGGATGTCTAATTAAGATTTCCTGAAGTAAAAGCAAGGGAGAGAAGCATATCACCAAGGAATTTCATCTACTGAGTCCTTCTGGGGTTCATGGATCCTTTTTTGTTGCTTTATGTCTTTGTTGTCTTAGCACCTGTTACAAAAAGAAAGACCAAGGAAGACGAGTTAGCATGAGTATGGGAGTGTGTGTGCCGTGTCACTGAACTCGCGGAAACCCAGGAGGTTAGAGAATACTGCCGGGAGTAGAATGAAGGGGACACTGGCGGAGGGGGGTGGAGAAGACAGCTGGGGCCGGGCTGGGGATGACCCCAGGGCCTCGCCGGGGAACTCACACTCCTCGGCTGGTGGCCTGTCCAGGGAGCTGTAGGGAGGGGGCTCTCTGGGGAGCATGGAGAGTGGAGGAGCAATGAAGAGGTGAGGGGAGCAGCAGTCTCAGGGCCTGCAGAGGGCAGTGGCGGAAGGAAAGCCCTGCCCCAGGTGCTCTTCTCAGGCGGAGTCAGGAGACTCCGGCGTCTGACCGAATGTGGGGTGGAAAGGGAAGGGAGAAACGTCAAGGAGCTCTGGAGAGTCCTGGGCCGCGCTACTGTGTGGAAGGCGATGCGGAGCGCTGAGACAGGCAGGGATGACCCTGGGTTTCCTGTGAGGTGTATCACCAGGGAGGCAGCGGCCAGGAGGAGCCGAGTTCTGTGGCCTCCAAAACGTGCACTATGTAGAAGCTCGGCAAGACTCCATGGTAAAGTATAAGCCTTTGGATTCCTGCTGTGCGCCTATAAATATGTATTTATTAAGAAGAACATGGTAGAACTTGGAGGGAAGCAACATTTAAAGAGTTAGCAAAATAAAAGCAAAAAGTGAAGAAAGTACACAGAAGAATAGGAGGAAGCCTAGTGTGAGCGTCGCGGAGTGTCAGAGCACACTGACGTGGTGCTGAGTCAGCTGCCAGCCCTGGTGGCAGCTACACGAAGCTGAAGCTGAAGTGATGTGCATGTTAAAACACTGTAAAGTTTTTCTCCTCTAACTGCACATAATAGGTGTTAAATGAAGTTCATTCGGTCATATAACTCACTCGTGTATTTTGAGTATACACTAGTTTCCATGTATTTTGTGTATTTGTAAATATTCATGCATTTCTGTGTTGGATTGTGATTTTATGAGAAGTTCATATTCAGCTTTCTTGAGTTGGGTTTACCTGTTTTGTGTTATTTTCTTCAGACTTCATAGAATTATGGATCTGACGATTTCAAGCCCTTTGAATACATTTTTTTTCTAAAAATACAATTTTGGATTTATGAACTATTTTGTGTGAAAAAGCTCACTAGTGAGCCAGTGTTGGGAAGTTTATAAAAATATGTTGAACATCAATACCTTAATCATTTAACATGCTCTTATGATCGTCCATATTCATATAGTTTTTTAAAGACACAAACTAAAGTAATTTTTAACATAGAAGCAAAAGTCCAGAGTGGACCCTTCAGAAAATGAATTACACAGGCCTCAGCCAGTCGGGAGTTGTGTAGGGAAATCATTAACCTGCTCTCTTTCTTCCCCCCTCCTCTTTGGTTTTGTTTTTTTGTTTTGTGGTAGTCTGACCCTTGGTTATCATTACAGAACTATGGAGGTGCAATGAGACCCCCACTGAATGCTTTAGGTGGTCCCGGGATGCCTGGCATGAACATGTAAGCAAAGCGCTCTCTTATTCTGTACAGTGTCGTGTTGTCTCTTCTCGCGTCTCCTAAGATGACACCGATTTGTAAGGCAGTCTGAGCCCTCCGTCTCTGTAGAGTAACAGTGAACTAAGCATGAGCTGCCATGTTTGCTTAGTTTCCACGGCCTAATTTTTTATGTTTTCTTTTGCAAAGCTTGAATTTTCCGTTTCCAGGTGCTGCATGTGACGACCGTTGTCCTGTTTCTTTGTTCGAACTGCACAGTGTCTGTAGAGTGTCTCTAGGAGTGTGAAGAGCAGCCGACCAGGGACGTGACTTAGCCACATGGTGCAGGCCTGGTTCTGGCAGACACAAGCGATTCCTCACAGTGAAGTGTTTGACTACATATGTGCCTCTTCCGTCACTTTTTCTTTGTTGGGGCCACTCTCAACCCAGCAAGAATTCTCTCTGGTAGAGTCTTGTATATTAAAGAGCTTGCCATGGGTATAGGCCGTAGAGTCAACTAAAAAACACTTTTAGAAAGACCTTTCATTCCCAAATGGAATAGTCCGTTTCTATGAGCCAATGCAATGCAGTTTGTTGGGGACATTTTACATCGTGAAGCTCACCCCAGAGTCACATATGTGCCAGATACTTTCCCAGTTCACTAGAGCACCTTTCCATCATGAGAACTAAGACTTCCCAGAAATAACTGTCTCACATGGCTGTTTTCTCAAACACAGTTTACATCAGTCCCTGTTTTAATTACTTGCATATCAAATTAGACAACTGCTATCATTTAATGGCATTAAAGATATCCTATGAAATAAGTGCTTTCTATGTATATAGGTTTTTCTTTAAGTTTCTAAAACCACACAGGGAATGCAGTTTTGCCTGAAGTTGATCATAGGTTGGACACCAGCCAGATACAAAACTAACAAGAGGGAAGGGAGAAAATAGGTCAAAATGTCCCATCACATCTTTTCACTTTTAAAATAAAAATGGAGAGATACAAAGTCTGACTCTTGAATTTCTCAAAGTCTTAGTCTTTTATTAATGGTTGCTACAAAAAAAAAGAATGAGTGATATTTTGTGCTCATGTCTGAAGCTGAAACTGTTATCAATGGGATAAAGAAACGCATAAAATTTACCTGAGATTTTCATTTTTAATGGAAGCCTGTTTTAAGGAGTATAAATAAGAATATGGTCAACCCAGGATGATTATTAAGATTGTGTCCACTATCATTTTGTATATTATGCTACACTATAATGGCCACATGTCTACTTTAGGTCAACCTGTTCCTACAAGGGCACAGATTTAATTTCCAGGTGATCATTAGGAGACTCAGCTGCTTAAAAATACCCAATTCCTTTCTAATTTTCTTTTCTGTGTGTACTGATGTGTATAGTTACAAGCACATTCAGACTACACAGACTAAAGATAAGGATGAAACTTTAATTGTGATCAGTTTTGTTGATATTTGAGTGTGGGTTTCACATTTCAATATTTCAAGATATTTTTAAAGTTTTTCAGTCATAGAATATTTTACTATCAATATAATTTCTGGTTCTCAAGAAAATTTTAAGTTTTAAAGACTGATTTCTGTTATCCGTTACTGTTTCCTTTTATTTGGAGTCTTATACCATTTTCCATTTTCTACACATTAAAATTCCTTCAAAAATAAGAAAAATATAAGTTCTTACATATTTATACAATGAAATACTTTCCTCTCTAGAAACTTCCCATAAGTATGGCAACCAGAGAGAATAATTAGTGTATTGATAATGGCCCCAACAAAGCAAAAACTAATTTAAGAAACATAAAAAAATAAAACACATTCTATGTGCATTGCACTCAATAGAGTAAGCTTAATTAGAATTCACTTCATAATTTGTTATCTTTAAAACAGAGTATGTCTCGCTAATGACAAACAAATGGTTTGAACTAGTAGTGGTTTTCTCCAGGTCTTTTGTTACTATCTTTCACACATTGACCTACTTAAAAAGTGAAGTAAGAAATACCAGAATGGTGTTACCTGTGCCTTTAAACTATTTTAAAATATTTGTGTGTTGGGAGTCCAGAAAAATCATGTTTGGATGCCTCTTACTTAGTCATTTCTTATTTGCTTTGAGAACGTGACAGTCAAAAATACCCAACCCTGACCACCAAAGTAATTGCAGTAAATACTGCATCTAACAGCAGCTGCATTCTTTCACTGCCAAATAGACTGTTTGGAACAAAATTTTGATAACTTTATTGTTAAAAAAAATATCAGTGATCTCCCAAGAAAAACGTGTGCTTTAAACTCAGGATGAATTCCACAAAGTTCAATTAAAATTAAAAGTTTATTCTCAGCATTTCTGTAACTGGCATTATATCTTCAGAAGTAAAATCCTAATATTTGTTTATGTGATTTAAAGTAGAATTTATAAACCATGTCCGAAATGTAAATGTTTTGAAATGTGTTATAGGTTATATTTTCGAAGAAACTTGAATTAATTATATCTTTAGAAATTTCCAAAGAAATCAGAGTTTTCAACTTTTTATATCTTGCTATTTTATGGAAACTAAAGGACAAAATATTTCCAAGGATCTTCTTGTTTTATACCTTAGCCTGTAGAGTAATGAAGTGTATATAGTGGTTAAAACGAGTGTGAGTTGCAGCAGAAAAGAGGAATTTTCTCTTTGGTGGTCGTAGTTGCTTTGATTCCATCAAAGTCAGCATCCATACTGAGAAACTCAGGTTTCTTTTCGATTTTGTCTCTCAGCTGGTCGTGGTGGCCAGAGCTGTCTGAGAGGCTGGGGCGATGCGGAGGCCAGCCCCGGAAGCTTCATGCAGCCGTCTCAAAAGTTAGCAAGTAAAATAAAACTAACAAGGACCAGGCTGTGGCTCACCGTTTCCTGGGTTCAGCCTCCAGTACCACGAAAAATTTTTAAAAATTTTCTCTTTATTTTTAATGGATACTGGCATGATTCTACTTCAGACCATACTTACATAAAAATTTCCCTTCAAAATAATGTGGATGTAGGTCATTTTCTTGGCACTGTCGATGGCTATGAAAGGAGAAGAGTTACAGTTTTAAGTAGTTGCTCCATGCAAACTGCTCACTGTATAGTTTCCATTTTGTTCAGCACCATCTGTGAAAAATGTTTGCACATCATTTTTATTACATGATCTTGTAATATTAAAATGAAATTTAGTATGAAGTACATGATACACAGACTAGTATTTAGTAGACAATTGAAATTCATAAAATGTATTTTATATTATTATAACATAAATTTGACATTTAATTTAATGTTAATTGAATTTAAATTTTAGTTATTTTGACATTTAATTTAGCATGTTCATTTATTAGGCAGATTTTTAAATAAAATATTTTATATCTAGTATATCTTATACAGTATTCAGTCACAATTTCAAAATTCTGAACTCTACTTACATATCATCACTGTATATAAATTTTTGCAATGATATATAGCTTTTTTAATGTTACCTGAACGTAAATATTTCCCAGTTTCCTGACTTTTACATCAAACAAGTCACATGGCCTGGTCTTACTCTACCAGTGTTTCCCTTGACCGACACACACCATTTCACTGTATTCCATGTCCCTTAGGACAATGGATCCTGGATGTGAGGTCCTCATTCTGAAGTGTTTCAGTATCAGCTGTCAGACTGTCATCACCTCCCTGGACAGGCAGCCCCCTCCTGAGGCCTTCCGCCTCCCTGGACAGGCAGCCCCCTCCTGAGGCCTTCCGAAACCTCTTCACCCCCTGACATCCACCCAGTTCTCATTCGTCTCCTGGTCTGCAAGCAAGTTGGGCACAGCTGTGCTGGACCTTCCTAGCAGCTGTGGGGACAGAGCTCAGGCCTTTTCCTGCTGCTCAGACTCCAGAAGAATCCTGAAGTAAAACTGAAAGCCCTAACTAACTGTTTGAGGCAGACATGGGTACAGTAGTACCTTAGTTGGACAGTTTCTTCATCTAACACTTAATACTTCAGGCTTACGGGGTCTAGAAGGAGAGGCGTACTTTTTAAAATCAGTTTTTTCACTATTTTCATGATTAGAGGAAAAAGGAATTTCAAGTGATCCTAATTGTAGAAGAACAGCTGCACCAGTCTGCTTTTCCTAAGACAGTATTTATTCAGGAATACTCAGTACTACAACGTGAGAATAAGACTGATTTAACTAACTGGCCTTTAATGTTGTTTTAAAACATTTATGTCCTTATAAGGTATGGGATAAAAAACACTCCCCACCCTAAAATGAAGTCATATGTTGGCATGCATTAGCATAAATGTCCTTATTTTTTTCTGAGGTTTCTCCTAGCCACTGCATTACACCAGAATTATGAAAATACAATGATTTCCTCACATTAAGTTATCAATGGCACTAAATGATAAACATATATAGTTCTATAGTGGAACGTTTGATACTCCATGATCTTTCTGAAAAGAATGCAACGTTAGATACCCTTTGTATACATTTATTTATCTGTAGTTCAAAAAGAGCAGTCACTGTATAGGTCAGTGGAGACAGACATACTTCACAAATAAGTTATTTAAATGAGATACAGGTGGTTTTTATATTTATATCACATCATTTATATTTATTTTATTTGCTATAAAAGCAGCATGATGATTTACATACATGTATGTGTTGATATTGGTAATTAATATTCTCGTGCATAAAAATAAATGTTAAAATAAAACTGTGACCTTATTAAAAGTAGTTTGATTTGGGAGAAAACCTTCATGGAATGGTAAACCTTTTTATTTAAGGAATAAGAAAAGCCATGAAAATATAAAGAAAATAATTTCCATGTTGAACTAAAATTGCATAGTAACTAAACAGTATTTTATGATTTTCTGTATGTAACTTATAAAATATTAAAATCATAGTTTAAAATTTCATTTATCTTACTATTTTTAGGGGTCCAGGTGGTGGCAGACCTTGGCCAAACCCAACAAATGCCAATTCAGTGAGTATCTATGTAATTCTTGTTGTTTTTTCTCTTGGTAACATTTTACAAAAACAACAAAAATCTGGTGCTTTAAAAACATTAAAATTCACTGTATTCACCTCTTTGATCACCCAAAAAGAAGTTTTGTGTATTTGTTTTGAAAAGTATGCATCATTTTTGTAGTTATGTGGTTTTTTCACTGCAAGAGCTAACGTGCATGTGCAGACATGTAGTTAGAGACTTAGAGAAGTGGAGATGGGGGTGCAGAGCACCAGCCGCGCAGCGGTGGCGTCTCACAAGGCAGCTTGCCCTTCCTGAGCCCTGGAAGAGTCGCGAGGGCGCAGATACGCGCATTCTGGGAGAGGGCGCAGGACTGCGGCTGCGGCCTGCCTGTGAGCCCCACCCGGGCTCGCGCCCTTGCTGCCCAGAGTCCTGCGGGCCCTGTGCTGCGGCCGCGTCTCCATGCCCCCGTCTCTACCTTCCTGACACTCTGGGAGTCGCCTTTATATTTTGTGGCAGTAATTTTACCGCACAATTTTTTAATGATACCTAAGTGTATGCACAGGTTGAGAACGGAGCTGTCAGTCTTTAAATTAATGCGATTTTAGTTTTTTGACCCTAAGGATTGTTCTCTTTCTTGACTGAGCTCTCGAGTCCACACACGGATCCAGTGTGTGTGCGCCCTCGTGGTGTGTGGGTGCCAGGCCACCCGAGGAGAGCTGTGCCCCGAGGGGTCTGTCGCACCTGCTGGAGGCTGCCACACGGAGTGGCCTGAAGGCTCAGTGACCCTGAACCCCACCATTGTCTAAGGTTAACATAAACTTCAAGGATGCTGAAAGCAAGGCATGTGCAGTATAGGAAAAACCATCCCAAACGCATTGCAAAAACACTCCAAGGCAGAAGTCACTTTCTTCTTAAGGAAGGAAATACCTGTCATATTTGTTGAAAAGTACTACATTTGCTGCTTTTCTCATGGTATTGATAGCTGTGAGGTGTTCTATTTCAGTGAAGTTATTTGAGGTAGAAGTGATGATTCTCATGCTCCAGTGGACTCTTCAAAAATCTTAAGATCCTCTCGCTGGGTCGTGTCCTATTGTGAATAACTCCACACCTCCAAAATTCTTTCTGTTCACTTCCATGCCTTACAAGGGCCTGTGTGTAACATGTTTCCTGCTCTTTGCCTTAACCAGCTGACCTTTTCATAGTTCAAAATATGCTCCTTTCAGCTTCCTGTTAAATGCCCATAAGGATGTGGCAGAACCTTTTTTACAATACCAAAAACTCAGGCAGTCTTCTGAGTACTGCAGTGTGGAAAGCCTTTCTATCATCCGTCTGCTCCATGAGACAGGAGTAAAAAGCACACGTCCCACCATAGCTGAGGCTGCTTGGCCTTCCCACCTGGAAGTGAAACCCCACCGACCCTGCTCCCCTCCTCTGCCCCCCTCCTCAGATCCGCTCAGTGGGAGCTGCACTGCCAGCAGCCTCTGGGGAGTGAATCCTAGGAACAGGGCCCTGTCCTGAGGATCGTCGCCCCAGAGCAGAGTCTTCCACAGATGCAGTGGGGCAGGGGGCTGTGTGCTGATGGTTATTAGTCTTTAGGGGATGACCCCGCCCCTGAGGATTTCCCAGGGCCAAATGCTGTGGCTGGAGAATGTTCTCTATCAGACCAGTGGCTCCAAGTTATTTTAGACCCTGCAAAACTAGGTGCTGGCTTGGGAGCTGTGCACACCATACCACCATCCGGGGTCGGTCTGGAACAGACAAGCGGCAGCACAAAGACGAGAAGCAGCAGGCCTGGCGGCACCCTGGCTGCACAGGTGAGGGGACGGACTCCCCCAGCCACGTGGACAAGATTTTCCTTTCTACCTGGGATGGACCTGGGGTGGACAGACAAAAATTTAAATCTGTAAACAGCACACTGTCGAGCTGGGAGAACTTGGTTTTGGTGTGTGACAGCAGGCCTGACTGTCCTCATGGGACGGTTTCATTGTCAAGAGAGCTGCTCACAGGAGTCAGATGCTGAATACTGAGGACCCCAAGAGCTGGTGTGACACCCACAGCTTGAGATCTGCCATCTGGAATGTCTATTCCATAGAAATGGGCGAAGGCTGCCAACAGGGATCCCACCCACCCAGCACCCCCGCCGAGGTCCATTGGGTTTGCGGGCACATCAGCACATGCCCAGGGCCTCTACCTGGGCCCGGCCAGGGCACCCCGACACGAGGGGAGGGAAGGTGGGCGGGGCAGAGCTCCATCATATTCTGGGCCTTGTTGGCCTTGTTTTGTTTCCCATGGGGAAAAAACTAAACCGGAAAGCTGGCTAAGAGGCGATCATAGAAAGCAGAATTAACGGTAGCTTTAGGGTAATAGTTTCAAGTATTAGAAATGGAAGCTGCCGTGGCATGAGGGGCAGAGAGGTGCCTTAGTCACAAACTAGCTGAGAAAGCACTGCCCGAGTAAGCATGGAGGAAGGGACATGGAATTGTGGTGGGGATGTAGATTGCTTTTTGTGAGTGTTGTAGAGAACAAGAATCGTTCTGATCTCTGTACCAGAGGTTCTGAATCTCCACCCCGAAGCAGAGCAGGGGCTGTGAAGTAGCGGAAGACCATGGACTCTGTCCCAACACGGCTTCAGAGTGATGTCAGACTGGAGGACAGGAGCCAGGTGCTGAGACCAGAGAGGGCGCAGTCCTGGGGTCCAGTAATCGGTGGTTTGGGAGGGCAAGTGCGTGTCTTTGACGTGCTGTGACGCACGGTTGATCGATTGTGTATCGGGAGCTGATCAGCCTTTCAATCTTACAGACAGACTTATGGAGAAGGATCAAATAAAGACAGATGTAACTGTGGTTTGTAGTCAGAACTCTCCAGGAGCGAAGACAGCCTTCTCTGGACACCCATCCCTTTACTGGGTTTCAAACAAAGCACAGGGACAGCTGAGGCAGAGGTGGGAATCCGAGCAGGACCTTGGAAAGTTTGGATCAAAGTCTTCTCCAGGCAGTAAATCTTGGCAGTGGAGAGAACTGTCCTGTCTCGAGGTTGACAGTTTTACTGCCCGGAATCCTGTGAGTGAGATTCAGCAGCCCTCCCTGTCTTGTCTGCACAGACTTTGGTCTGCAGCTCAACCCTCGCACAGCTTGGTCCCCCTTGGTCAGCTCGGGAGGTAAAGTTGTCCTGTCCCCACACGGAGGGAGCGCGAAACGCCCGAGAGCTCTCAGCAAAGTGCTCCTTTCTGCTGGTGGCTCTGGACGGAGCAGGGCTGGGCAGCCACAGCAAGGCCTTGGGGAACTGGGGTCCCTACTTAAGGCAAAAGGAGCCAACAGAAGGGAGGAGGGTTTTGCCAATCACGTAATGCTTAGTACCTCCAGACAGCGTCAGAATTACTCAACGGGAGAGCCTGCCCTTGGCGTGCCTCCTCCTCCTGCCTGAGGACTTCTGTTGCGATTGTTTAATTGTATGGCTGGCGCTGGGTGAGGGGACAGCCTCACACCATGTTCCTGCTCTGCAGGCCCGGGCTGGCCCGGCTCTCCGGCTCCAGGTAGATGGGGCAAACGGCTCGTTCAGAATAAGGCGGAAGTGTCTCAAGGTTGCACTGGGCCTTCCTCCCAGTGAGCGGATAACCTGGTGTGAAAAAAGGAAACGTTTGGGTTTAACTTTCCTCATTACTGGCTACACTCAAAGGCTTAGTTTTAAATATTATTCTTCTAGTTTGTCAGTTCTTAAATTATCACAGCACTGCTGTGTTAATGCCCTCTAATCTCTGTAAACAAGTTTGTTGAAGAGCTTAATTTGGAGAGAAAAGGGGAATTTGTTGCCCGAATCTGATCCCTTCTGCATTTTTATTTTATTTTGCCCTGCTGATTGGACGGGACAAGGGAAAAGTGAGAGCATTACCCACACAGCATGAATACAGTGAACTACCATTTTTTAAAATGTACACAGTGTAGAAATTGTGTCTGTAAAGTCTAGTAATTTAAAATTTTCTGGTTTCTTGGCATTTCCTTTGTAAGCATATATCTTTCTATTTACAGAATAAGTCATTAGTCTCCAGCAGTGTGTACAACTGACCTACAGCCAGTATAACTTGAAGCTGTGACTGTCTAAATTCCCCCTTTTAAAATCTTCATTTTTTTTCTTGTAGAGCAACGATAATATGCAGTTACTCAGTTTTCTTGTCACTTATAACAGCTGTAAATTCCTTTATCTTTTACTGTCCTTTGTGATACATTTTGAGAGTTGATGAAGTCAGCCTTGTGCCACCCCATGAATCAAAATCCATGTCTTGTCCTATTCATGTTCCAGATACCCTACTCCTCAGCCTCCCCAGGGAATTACGTGGTAAGTACCTTCGGGTTTGCTTGCACAGAAGAATTGATGCTATGTTTTATTGGAGCAGTGAAATAGCTGTCCAGATGTTCAGAAGAGCACCAGTGTATTGGCCAAGAAGTGAGCATTTTGAGTCATTTCTTCTGCCTTCCTTAGTACATATGCTGGTGCTCATGAGCGAAACAGTTATCAGTAGGGCTGGAATGGCCCAGAATACTGCAGCTCACTGTGGCATGTGTTTTGGAAGCCTGGGTGGTACTCTCCAGCCAATCAAGAGCAGGGAATCCCACTTACTGGAGAAAGCGAGGGTGCCCCCTCGGCCCCCGCTCCTCACCGGAGGGCCTAAGGGACATTAAACTTCCTCCTAGCCCAAGGCTACTCTGGCCGTTGGAAGGGTCTTTTACTTTATCATTCTTAGAAATTGAGAACACCTATTTTTCTCATTATTATTTAATACATGCTATTTTCCAGAAATTCCTGTGGACCTGAAGTTAGATTAGCAGGCTTCATCTGCACTCCTGAACTCATGTTTACATACTTGGAATAAAGTGAAAATTCTGTCTCTTAAGAGTTAATCGGATCACTGCCTGCGGGTGTGTGAAGGGCTCTGAAATCCATTGCCTGAACCACCCGGGCGGGGCCTCTGAACAGACTCACATCCCCGAAGCAGCGCCGCGCGGGCTGAGTTTCACTGTGAGCCCACAGCAAGGCCACGCTGCGTCTCCTCTGCTTGCTGACTGGAGGTCCAGAGGAGACAGCATCAGTGTGGCCTTATAAAAGGCCAGTCTCCCAGATCTTATCTTTTGGTTCTTAAATACTTTTTGGTTTCCTTTGAGAACCAGTGATACGAAACATAAGGAAATTGCGGTAAACAAAATCACAAATGCACATTAATTATTTCTGTGAATTTGTAAAGACTTTTAGGTCGGTTCTGCTTAACCTCATTACACCTGTTGGGGTGAGGTTGTGAATAATAAATCAGTGTTTCAAAGTCTAAAGTGAGACTAAAGTGGTTTTGGAAACCTGTCAAGACAGTCTCAGCATAGTTAAGCTAAATTATGTTATGGATAATGCTGAAATGATTGTGCAAAGAAATGATTATGGAGAAAAGAGTTCCTTTATTTTAAAAAAGTTGGATTGTTATAGAGATAAGTCTAACTTGTATTCAATTTTTTCTTTACATTGTTTAATGAAATGTCTTACTTATCCTGACATTTTGTAATTATTTAGGGTCCCCCAGGAGGTGGAGGGCCACCAGGAACACCCATCATGCCTAGTCCAGCAGGTATTGTAACCCAACTGGCTACACAAACATTCAGTTAGGAGAATAAAATCACAAAAAAAGTTAGTAATATCCATTGTCTCACAATGGTTAAAAAAATTGGGGGGAGGCAACAGGAGAGAAGAAATACAGTTCTTAAATAACTGTTTTTAGTTAATTATTTAGAAAATTTCTATTGTATGGGTAACAGATTTACTCAGTGTGAAAATTGTGTTGACTTATGTGAATTGCCCAATAATTTATCCAATTTAAAGATTCCTTGAAACTAAGAAAAAGACCCAGATGTCACAAATTAGCCAATTTTTACATAAGTAAAACATTAAATGCACGATCTGTTGGGTTTAACATAGCCAATCAGACCCACCTCCTCTATCATGTAAGATGCCTGTCAATGTGCTCACAGTGTTATTCTCCCTACGTGGCTGTGGGAATTTGTTGATTAATAAATTTACTATGTAGTAGGAAAGGCTTTTTAAATCTTCTAAAGTATATTTCAGCATATCCATAATCATTTCACATAATTATTTCCAGTAACTTTCTCCTTTCTCCTTGAGACTTTAATATAGACTCTGAAATGTGTTGGGAGACTAATGACCGGAGCACACATTGGCAGTCATCCTGGACAGTGCGTTAAGTAGCATAGAACCACGAGAGCGCTCCTGCCATGTGACTCTTATAACCCAGTACTAACAATGACTAGAGATACAGTTCAAGATCTGCACGCAAGGGTGCTCATTTATTATACTCAGTAGTGCAACAGTGGACACAACCTAGTCCAATTTTAGTGAAATTAATTTTTTATATAAATGTAATTAAAAGTATTATCAAAGAATTTTTAATAACGTATCAAAATAGATGCTGATGACTGAATATATGTCCCATTTATGTTAGTGTATGTATGTATGTGTGTGTAACAGAAATCTAAGGAGTATAAAAAGAGAAATGTGCCAAAGCAATCAGTGTTGACTGCAGATTGATGAACTAGATGGCAAACTTTTATAAGTAATTATTAGTTATGTTTTGCTGCTCAGTTCGTAGCATCTTAACTGGTTTGTTGAAATCTAAGGCTTATGGATGTTTTAAGTCTAATATCTGTAAACAATAGCTTTTAAGTTTTGAACTTTTTATTTTAAAAAACAAATTTGATAATTAATTACTTCACTCACTCTTCGCACTATATGTACAGTATTTTATGATCCCTATCCAGAAAGTACCTTCATTAGAAATGAAACAAGAAATCACTGAGAAGTGTATGATGCCTGCACTTGCATTCTGAGGCTGTGAGGTTCATGCTGAATTTGTCAAGGCAGCATGTATTAACAAACACTTCACTCCAGGAGTAAAACTGTGTGGACAACCCTGGACATTTCAGGGTATAAATGATCACATCATTTCCTCCTTTCAAGTCAGAAATTGCCACAAATATATCTTCCTAGCATTTTTGTATATATAGTCTTTATTATTCATCCTTTATCATAGTTTCGCCTCTAGCAGTAAGCCAACACCCCAGTACCCAAAATGGGTGCAGAATATCCACTTTATTACAAATTTTTCTTTACATTGTTTAATGAAATGTCTTCTGCACATAAGAAAGAATTCAGACATTTTCTGGGAAATACCACCTTAATCTACCACTGTCCTCTTTCATTTTGTTTTTCAGATGCAATTATATTCTTCATTGGTCTTAAAAATGATAAATTTATCAGTTTTGCATATTTGAAGTATACAGACCATTTTTCCTTTCACAAGGAATAAGACTGTTTTCTACAGTTGAATGAAACCAGTTCAAAGGTTTCATTTGTTTGGAAAGCTGTCCTAGACTTTCTGAAAGATACCTTTCCTTGTAGAGCATTTACCCAGTTAGTTAAGTACAAGCCGCAGATGGTCACTGTCCACAGAACGTGACATAGGTGGGCCAGAACCTTTTCTTTCCCTCAGTGAGTTATGATAGCGGAGCTAGGTGTCAAAGGTGAACCCAACAAATAAAACCTTAACCATAACACAGGGTGGGCTCTGTTAGTGCGGAGCCCAGTGCACCCCAAAATGTCAGAGCACAGAGCTTTGGGAGAGGTGACGCTTGCAAGGGGCCTTAAGTGAGTAGAATTCAGCAGGGGGAGCTCGGAGGTAGAGGGCAGAGCACAGCCCTGGAAAAGGTGGGCCCCAGGCAGGACACACAGGGAGCCTCAAGTGGGAGGTGGACAGGGCAGTGACGGGGCAGGCTCCCGCATGGGGCCATGCTGACCTTTATCAGTACTGCCATGCTGTCATCTAAAGATAAAATCAGTCCCCAGGGCTACAGAGCACGGTTGGCAAGCAGCGAGTGAGTGACATGGTACCAACTCTGAAAGAGGTCACAGCCAGCTGAGGTCTGCTGAGGTGTGCTAAGGGATCCCACAAAAGGAGCAGCAGGGATGCCATCCCCACAGGCCGCTGCCTCGAGAAAGCAAGTCATTCTTAACGTCTGTCTCAAGTCGTGCAGGGCACACCTTTTGAAATACATCTCTTTTCAAAAAACATAGGTGTACTACTGTGTTCACTAAAGAAAAGTGTGTAATTGTAAAAAAAAAATGAGCTATATTTCAAAATTGATATTTCCTCACTGTAAAGTAACCTTTTGCTCAAAGTTTTACATCATAAAACCACCTCGAGACTTCATTAAAATTAGATAATAAATACCAAATGTGAATTTTATAATTACTAAAAAATGTTATATATATTTGCATGGCTATATAGTTAATTTTACTATAATGAATAAAGAATAAAATGAGTAAAAAATTGTCCAAGTTCAGTTGGTGACAAAAATCTGGCTTTTACTTTCATTCCAGCTGGACTTGTTGCAATTTCTTTCATTTGGAAGTAAACCAAGATATTCTATCATAACTTTTTTTTAAGCCTGCTATTTAAATTTCTGTACATGAAACCTAAGGAAATAGTGAAAATTGAAAAGCTACTGAATCTGGATTTTAAGAGATTTTAGTCCAGTATCTACATGTCACTGCTTGGAGAAATTTTTTTTAAAAATCATGCTTTATTTAAAAAAGAAAAAATTTACTATAATTTTAAAATATTTTCAAGTAATGTTCCTCAGATCTGAATTATCAAAGTGGTGTTTTTCTTATATACCTGGTTCGTGACCTGGCAGTGATAATTTGGGAGTCAGAAATGACTACAGTATCACTTGCAAACGTTAGCACTGACTGCTGCAGGCGCTGCTGCTGTAAGTGTCTGAAGGCATCCAGACTGTCTTTACTATTTTGCGATGACTCGGCTACAAATTATAAAGAAAGGTATTAATGAGATAGTTTTGTTTCAGATTCAACCAACTCTGGAGACAACATGTATACTTTAATGAATGCAGTGCCTCCTGGGCCTAACAGACCTAATGTAAGTATGCTTCTCTGGATATAGTGTAAATATTGCATTTGATTATCCAGGAGCTTACTGGAGAGCAGAAAAACTATTGATAGGTTCAGGACTGCAAACAAACATACACAAAAGATTTTCTATTGATATAATTTAAATATGAAACAACCTAATCAATTACAAATGTTAGTCTTTCATCTTGTTCTGTTTCAGTGTTTAAACATTAATATTATTTTTGAATGAAAAGTTATATAAAAGTTATATAAAATTGTTTTGGCCAGGTTTTTGGCATAGTTAAATTTTCCCCATTGCAAGTTTTTTTAAAATACTGTTAAACTTGAAAACAGATTGCAGGATATACTTCTTTTTTTTTAGTTTATAAAACCTAGGGTCTAAATATGGAATTGAGGTAGGCCTCCAGGAAGAACTTGCGTGTTTGTTATTAAGTGTGTGGTTGTAATTGTTTCCCATGAAGATTCCTAGGAAAATAGTTACTTACGATTTAAGGGTTACCTGTTAACAAAAGTACTAATGATGGAATAGTTATTAGATAATCTAAACATAACTATAATATAGTTATAAGGCAATTTCAATAAACTCAGTATAGCTATAAGTGTGTGTAACATTATGTAGCACATATGCATACAGGGTAGCTGAAATTGAAGGAAAGTGGGAAGATATACTTTCTGTGTGTTAAACTGACCAAGTGTATACACCTAGAGTCTGAGAATCTTCTAATACAGCACAGGGCCAGATCAAAGGCCAAACCGTGTAAACTCTCTGCTGTTGGGCCTATATATAGCACCAGTTTTCCAGCCTCCATCCAAACCAGGCTTCCAATGCAAGGTTTCATTTGCAGAGGCGGGAGAATTGCACTGCTTTGCAGAACGTTACATGAAACTGTGTAGACTGACTGTCATTAAGCTGACATAGTCAAGACTGCCAAGGTGAATTAGCACTGTTCAGCTATCCGTAAGGAGCTAAATGTGTTTAACCTGTGTGATGAAGTGATGTGTTATGTCCATCATCTGAACAAAGGAAAACTGCAAGCTAAGAAAAATGTTAATGTTGGCCTATGACATTGAGTTATTCTTCCTAGTAATCCAGTACTTTTAGCAGCTTCTAAGAACTACTCATGTTTATACAGAAAAATTGCCAGAATCATAGGAGAGACTGGTAGTTTGCATTGGAATGCATGCTTTCTGGTTGGGGATATCTAAACAAGAAAGATTTGGACATAATTGAGGTTTAACCTGAGTATCGTGAACACAGAGAAGATGAGGTGGAGGTGGGCAGTCCAACTAGAGAATCCACAGGGTGAGAGAAGGATCAAGTAAATACTGCTGTTTGAAAATGAAAATGAGTTGTGATTGTGTCTTGTAATCGTCAAGATAGATACTGTGACACTGAGGTGACATTGTTCTCAACATGATCATCATGGTCATTTTCTTCATTTCCACAATAGTTTCCAATGGGCCCGGGGTCCGATGGTCCCATGGGTGGATTAGGAGGAATGGAGTCGCATCACATGAATGGTTCTCTAGGTAAGGACTTTAAACTTGAGGGACAGAATAAATTAAAAACAAAAACCTTAATTCTGCATGTGGATGTTACGGTACGCACAGTTCCTTCATCTCCAGATATGTCTGCTTCTGCCTCAGAATATTTCACCTACGGCGCATTGGCCATGCTCACTAGACATCTTTTGAGAGCCAGGCATGAAAAGTGCCCTGCCTCGTCCGTGGCCATAAGTACTTAGGGACCCCATCTCAGTCTAAGTGTTCAGGGATGGAGGGGGTGCTGCCCCTCTGCGCTGCCGTTGTGTGTGCTTCCCCAGAGCACTGCGGGGTCTTCCCCACTGGCTGCTTATCTCCAGCGGTCTGCAGACACAGTCTAGGAGGAGCCTTAGCTCCCTGTGTGGGTTCCCCAACATTTGTACCCTGTTCTGATTATGTGAGCTTTTCCCCTAGGAGACAGCACTGTTTATATCCACTTCATGATAGAGCTGATCTAAGTATGTACTGAGATGTGAAAACATACTTCACTCATGGTGGCTTCTCACAAAGGAAACAAAGCACCCACAAAGTGAATAAAGGGCTTTGGAGTAATGACACATAGAGATGAGTGACACAAAATTGACTAGGTCCCCATGCACATTACAGTGGTGCCCCAGCTTGTGAGCATAATTTGTTCCATGATTTTGGAAAAGATGTGCACGTTTGTGTTTGTGTGGGAAAGATGGCTGCAATCATGTTTGTCACCTAATGCTAACAAAAACAAAAATTTGCCAAATCCTTTTGTTCGTGAACCAAACTGTTTGCAAACAAAAACATTGGTGAACCATATCCTTATATTTATAGGCAGAACAAATGCAGGTCTGAATGACATTATCTTATTTGTGTATGTTTAAGTGATATGATCAGAAACTAAAAGTTGACAAGATAAAAGGCCCTTTAGGATCATTTACTTAAATTGAACAAACTATGCTTATGAACAATTTAGGTTACATACCTATTTCAGTACCCATCCAAGGTCAGGAAATGCTTCCAGCTGATATTTTGAAAATACGTATAACTTTGATAATCCAGAAATTATCTGCAAACTGCTGGCAGCACAGTGATAGTCTCCTTTGCTTTTAAGGGTCCATCCTTAGTTTGCCTGAATCTCTAAGTGCTGTTGTTGTTCTTGACCTGCACACACTGCGGTAGCCGTTAGTCGTGTGTGACCATTTAACTTTAAGTTAAACTGCACAGCTGGTCCTCCCGTGGACAGGGCAGGCTGGCGGGCACTTGCTGGCCTCCCAGAGATGGTTCTACCCTCACGCACTTCCAAACAGTTCACCTTCCAGTCCTTTCATGTGTAGAATTAGTCACAGAAAGATGACATCTTGACGTTGTCAGAAGGCTTTCCGTTGGTTTATTCAGTGGAATAGGGTTTCAGAAGAGTTTCACGGACACTTGGCACCTGGCTCGTGTAATCTGTGCTGAACACGACTGAACACATTTACACAAGGGCCTGGTTCCATGCACACAGTCAACAAGCAGCACTTTGTTATGCTTGCTTGTTTACAGATTAATCATGTTAAGCACTGACTTTGTTTGTGATGTTGTTTAAATGCTATCCTGTTAAAGTATAATTTTTCAAAGGAAAATTGTTGAAAATAGTTTAAAATAAAGTGATATTGTTGCAAAGATCTGATTATCATTTGTTACTTAATTTATGGGTCAATTTCTTATGAGAAAAAAATTAATATTGACTGTTCATTTTTCCCAAGAATCAAATGCAATATTATATCTTGAGGCATTTTTAGTTTTTACTATGAATATTCATTGCTGTCAGTTTTTTAATGTTCCTAAGAATACTTTGTTTTTTGTCATTATAGTAGATTATGGTTCTAAATACTGTCATATATTGCTACAAATGAAGTTTTCTATTTTATAATTTTTGAAAATATGTGTAGAGATCAGTATCTATAAGTTACATGCACATTTTTAAATTTTAGTTGAATAAGGTGCATGATCTCTGATGTTTCACTTTATGACCCTGAGGTAACAAGAGGTTAAGGAACAATCCCTTTCATTTGCCGTCTGATGTGACATATCTTCCAAATGATACCTTACCTAGTAAACTACTTTCTTGTTGTGTTTTTTTAGGCTCAGGAGATATGGACAGTATTTCCAAGGTGAGTACTGTGTAGTCTCTGTTTTACTTTTTATCTGTATTTCTTTTCTACATGGAACTGTCACCAAGATTATCTGACTGAGTGTGTAACTTTATGAATGTTCTTCTAGTATAGAAGATTGAAAGGAAATTCCAGGCATGCTTAACTGGCAGTTTAAAATGTTAATCTCTGTGATTTTTAGGAAATTGAAGAATGTCTTTTAAGAATGTCCCTAAGTCTGCTAAGATTCACAAACTGGACATATTATACATGATTATTGGCACCCAAGCAATAACTAGTCTGATCACATTGTGATGTTACATATTTGTAAATTAAACTGTTAGAGTTTAGATAAGCTTTTGAAAATGTAAAGATGTCTAAAACAGGTGAGAAGAAGTAAAATTGAAAAAGTGGTTGTATAGTTGTTAAGGGCACTGGATTTATACATTCATTTGGTCTCATAAACCTTTACTGAACAGTGCTGATATATGTAACCAATATTCTTATTCCCAATACAGAGTAAGAAAGTAATTAGAGGAAAATTATCTTAATATACATAGAAATGTATGTATCTTCATTTTTTTTCTTTCAATAATGTAAGTAGCTAGAATTAATCCTTTGCCAAAATCTTGTAATTTTTTTGGATGAACAGTACCTAAATACTTGTTAGGTCATAATGAATTTAAAATAGATGAGTCAAATATATTTAGAATGCTTAATAAAAACTAATTATTAGCTGGCACTAGAATGATTCTCTTAGACATCTGCTTTGTATAAGTAAATAGAGTTCATTAAAGCATGACTTTGCTTTTAATTTAATTTCTAATTTATAGTCATATACAATAGTGTAAAATTACTGATGCCAAGGAAAATAAAGTAAGATTCACTGAGCTATAAAACATTTTAAATTAAGACTTCAGCCTGTAAAACAAGCGTTCGCTGTAACTCTGACACTTAACCTACCCTGTCTGGCTGCCTGGCCCCATGGTTCTACAGGCAATTTGGTGTTTGTTTTAGCACCAACTGGAAAAGTCTTTTTTTCCTAAAAATGTTTTATACAAATGTTGTGATGGGTACTGGTGTGTCTCTGTGAGAAGCGGTGGGCAAGGAACCTGCTCTGGAAATGAGATGCCCCCACACACGTCTCTCTGGCAAGTGTTTGCCCTCACCGGGTGATCCCAGCTGCCAGCTCTGCTCACCAGTGACAGCCCTTGACTCCCCTGAGCGGGCTGTCCACATCGGGAGCAGACTCCACCCACGTTGCCTTAGGTCCTCTTCCTAAACCTTCCCCTAAGTACCCCTAACAATAGATAGGTACAAGCAGAAGGCTGCACAGCAATTACTCTGCAGTTTATAAAGCACTTTACAGTGTCTAAGTAGTGTTACCACAAATTAAGTGGCATCTGTGATCTGCCTCCATTTCTGTTCTCACTCTTCTTCCTGGGCACAGGGCTCGGCGCTGTCCTGCCCAGGGACCTCTGACTTACTCTCCATGCCCATGGGCCTCCCCTTTGCACCATGTGGCACCGCCCTGTGCACTATGAGGAGACGCAGGGCCTTAGATGCATACATGCGCAGTCTCTCATGGTAGACAGGAATGCACCAGGGCGCTGTGGCGGGCTTTGAAAATCAAAGCTAGGCAAGATAGGGCCTGTGCCCTCAAAGTGCAGAGCGACTGAGGCGGCCAGGGAAACTGTTACAAACCCAAGTGCACATTGGGACAAGTGAGGGTGAGGCTGTGCCGGCTTAGAGAGCGTCCAGAGGCTGGCTGGTCCGCCTCAGGGAGGCCGCGCCTGCTCACTGCTGCACTGTCTGCTCTGGCTCGCTGGCTCCAGGCTGTCACCCAGCCATGCCAGGTGCTGGCACCTCGCCTATCTGTGGCTCCATCCTGGAGTTTTCTGTTAGCAGTTGTGTAAAGGGACCCAGTTTTCTCGCTGCCTCTCCCCACTCACAGCCTCATTTTTCAGCTTCCTTTCTCACACAAACAGACCCGGCTCCAGGTTTCCCACCTCCCTTTCTCACCCCACAAGCAGCAACCGCGATCTAAAGGTCTCGCCTTCCTCTTCTCTTTTTTTCCTGGTCTCATTCATTTCCACCTTGTTCCTTTGCTGGTCATTATCGTTTGTATCCAAGATAACCTGGCCTGCTTCGTAATTTTGTTCAAAAGCCCTCAGATCTGTAGCTACTGCACTTTCTAATTCTCCAGTTAAATCTGCATTTTATCAGGAACCAGTATTACAAATTCTAAAATTCTTACTCCACCTCCACAGTGTAAAAAGTTTTTAGTTTTGTTTTGGGTGTTTTGTTTTGTTTTCTGTTTTGTTGTTGCTGATGTTGTCTGTTTGTTTGCTTGTTGGCAGTACTAGGGATTGAACCCCAGGGTCCTTTACCAATGAGCTACATCACCAGGCCTTTTTTTACTGTATTTTGCTTGCGATAGGCCCCTCGAATTCCCAAACCCTTCCGCCTCGGCCTCAGCAGGGAGCTGCATGCCGCGTGCCTGGGCTCATCCCTGCTAAACACTGCACTGCTTCAATTCTTTTCTGCTTTCTGCTGTATATTTTCCAATTATATCTAAAATAAAGACTCAGTTGGGAGTGAGAGATGCTGGTCCAATTCTCACATGGGAGCGTGCGCCTTTCTCCTGGGCGTGGTCTCCTTGGCCGTGGTCTCCTTGGCCGTGACACTGAGCTGTGGTCCATGCCCTGCTTTGTGAAGCTGCTGAGGACCCATGTGACCATGCACCGTGACTGCGCAGCACTGCACACCTGCCTGCCCCCCTTCACACAGGGTCTGCAGTCGTGGCTAGAAACAGCATGCGGGCAGCCCGCAGTGAGGAGCTCACTGTCGCTTCCTGTCATAAGGAAACCTGAAGTTCCCATCATCCTTTCTTCAGCTAAAAAGCCACCATTTCATCAGTGCATGCAGTTATGTCAGGAATTAGGGGTAGGGAGGAGCAGGTGACTGTGTCTGAGAAGGAAAGCGCCTACAAAGTCCGTGTTAAGCTCTACTACGTGCATATTTTGGAGTTTGAAGCAAGATATGATCTTAGCGTGTTTAGTAAATGACCCGAGCCTTTGGGACCTGGAGCTTCCTGACCTAAGAATCTTAGTTCCCTCTCAAGGGAACTAAGGACAGCCATGTCCACGTCGTCCCAGTAGGGTGGCCAAGTCCCTGCTCAGCCCAGCTGTGCCCCGGGGCTGGCAGCAGAGTCCACAGGACACCCTGTAAAGCTCCATCCTGGCCGCCTGTGAAAAATCAGTTCAAAGAGGCTCTCCCGAGCTCTTGGCATTCAGAATTCTTTAACTATAGCAGAGCCAACATTGCTCCTCACTTTTGTAATTTGAAATTTTTTAAATTTGAAATTTAAAGATCTTGAAAAGGTTTGAGACACTCTTTAAGAATAGGGGAAGAGACAGGCTAATTAGGAGAAGATACGAAGGAATGCTCACAGGATGGGATTGGTGACCGCAGCCTCGAAGAGGAAAAGGCGGTGGCGCGAGGAGACTGCGCGGGCTGGTGGGCTGTGACCTCACAGGCGCGTGCAGGGGTGGCCCCGCAGGGCCTGCCCACCCGGAGAGGGGCGGTGGGAATGTAGCGCATCCCGTGGGGCAGCATCCAGAAAATCCTAACTACACTTCATTCTTTGTTTTTCTTGTTTTATTTGCTTGTACCAGAAATCAAACTGAGGACCTTACACAGGCAGATGCTTATGCTGCTGAGCTATATCCCCAGATCCTAACTACATTTTAAATTCCTAGAGTACAGAATGAAGCACGCATCCACTGAAATAAGAAATACAGTTCACGTAACCAGGGCAGCTAAAAGTGATCTTTACCTGTATTCTTTTGGGATCTTTTTCCTTCTTCTGTGCTAAGCAGCGCACTGCCTGTCTGACCACCTCGGTTCCTTTGTGCTGGTGGACGGTGCTGTGTACAGGGACCGTGCGCACACAGGCCACCGACAGCCCTGCTCCCTGCTTGGGGCGGTCTCCGCGCCCCGTCCTTGCAGCTCGCGCCAGTGCTGCATGCCTGCGCCCTCAGCAAGCCACACGGGGACCTCAGACACCCCGGCCGAGATGCCGAGATGCCTCGTCCTTCTGAGGCCCTTTGGTTGCAGTCACATTTTGCAGGGGGTGCTTCAAGTGAAAGCCAGATCAAACCATAACATTTGTCTTTGCTCTTCTGGCTTCTCAAATCCAAGCCAAGGACCTGGATAGGAACAGGCTGCAGAGGCCTGACATTCTTAGTAGCCCTCGCAGTCTTCCTCACAGCACCTTTCTGTGCACCCCCTCCTTCCCTGCCACGGCTCTGGGCCCCCATGCTAGGAAGGGAGCGTAATACTGGAAGGACTCTGGAAGTCTTTCACTGACGGAAGTGCAATATTGCTTTCAAATGCCAAGTAATTTTAAGTCAGCGCTTTGAGTCATGAACCAGATGTAAAGTCAGTGAACTTTCCAGACTGTCAGTGAGGAAATGACACACAGCATGGCTAGGAGAGACGCAAAGCAGCCTGGGCCAACACAGCGAGCACCTCAGCCCCTCGGCAGCCGGGGCCCCAGCGCTCGACACGGAGCGTGTTTCCCGCGTGTGCCGGGCAGCGTGGAAGGGGGGCCCACTTCTGAGTGTGTGCTCAGATTGTCACGCTCTCTAGCCAGATGGCTTTCACCTCAGCGCTGCCAGGAAGTCTACCTTTACTAGGAAGACGGGGACAGGGTCAACCTTACAGTATTTTTCTGGTTTCCTTTGGGAGCTAAGTGGTCGTCATGATTCCTGTTTTCAAAGTGCATTTTATTGTTTAATCCCGTCATGAATTCTGATGGGAATATTGGATTCAGCTAAATTTGACTTACATGTTCAAGTAAATCAAGTTCACCAATGTTGATTTCAAAGTACAGTTGCTTTTCTGTGTACTTGGGTAACTTTTCAGGGAAAGAGAGAAGGGAGGATAGAGGGACAGAGAGATAGACAGTCAGAGCGACTCCTCACTGTGCTGCAGGGCGCGGCTCCATGCCCAGCTGCTGGTGCAGGGCTCCTGCGGGCTGCCAAGGCTCTGCCCTCACATCCTTCTCCCTGCAAGACGGAGAGCCCTGCACCCCCACGCCTCGTCTGCCTGTCTTGGCTTCACTCTCCGTTGGAACCTCCAGAAGCACACACTCTCCTGGGAGTCACTCATTCACAAAGTGTGGGTGTTACAGCACATGTTTGAGTTGAATCAAAATCCTCCAGTATTTTTCTTTTAGAGAAATCTAAAACCTTATTCCAGAATAGATTCTAAAGGGACCAGAGGTTTAGCTCAGTGGCACAGCACCTGCCTGACAAGCATGAGGTCCTGAGGTCAATAAAAATCTAGCTTTTGTGTGGTGGTTCATGCCTATAATCCCAGCACTCGGGAGGCTGAGGCAGGAGGATCATTGTAAGTTCAAGACCAGCCTGGGCTACAAAGTGAGCTTAAGGCCAGCCTGAACTGCATAGCGAGACCCTGTCTCAAAAAGACACACACACAAGAGAAGTCTTTTTTTTTTTTTTTGTACCAGAGCTCAAACTCCCAAGCTTGTGCTCACCGGGCAGGTGCTCACACCACTGAGCTAAATCCCCAGCCCCTACCTTCCTTTTGAAATAAAAAAATGCTTACCAGTTCCCCACCAGTTGATAAACCGCACCTCGGCAGAGTCTCCCCGACCCCCCAGCACATTTGTGGCACCGCGTGGCCCACCTGCGTGCCAGCACCCCAGCGGCCCTTGGGTTTCCTGTACACACCTGGCGTGGCCAGACAAGGCTGCGGAGTTTAGACCGTCACGAAGACCCCCCTGCTGACCTCGTGTTTGATCGGGTTGCTCCTAGTGACCACTTTGTCTGAGAGGAAAGTTTCAAAGTAAATCTGCTTTCAAACTAGTGACAGTGGCAGACCCTGATGGAGCTTATTAAGCACCTCTTCCTGTGAAAGCACACACTTGAGCTCTCAGGTCCTAGAGTGTCACTTCTTATCTACGTTCGCCCCCTTCCTTTCCCCTCAGGGTTCATGCTAAAACACACACACAGTTGAAGTAGTACAGCCTGTAAAATGCACACAGGATTGGGGGAGATGTTTATGGAAGCAGTGACCTTTCCAGGTTTGCTTAGTGAGGTGACCGCGGGAGGACCAGACCAGCTGCCTCCACCAGGGCTGAGCGCTCTTCATCAGAGCCGAGCTGGGAAGAGTTTCAAACTCTCCAGAGCTCTATAACTGCAAGCCGCGGCAGGAGATTGAATATTTCATTATTCTGAAACTAGGAAAATAGTTGTGGTAGGTTATTTGAGGAATTTTTTTGTATGTTTGCTTTTTCATTTTCCCCGGGGAAAGCATTAGTACCTGGCAAGGTGCAAAGAGCGAGCCGTCATACGTGGCGGGGCCTAGGTGAGCGTGTAAGTCTGTGTTCTCCCTGGAGCCAGGGTTTGAAACAGCTCGATGCCGGGGGAAATGAAAATCTTCACCAACACCTCGCTTTCCAACTGTTGTTTACAGAACTCTCCGAATAACATGAGCCTGAGCAATCAGCCCGGCACTCCGAGGGATGAGAGCGAGCTGGGGGGGAACTTCTTAAACCCTTTTCAGAGTGAGAGCGTAAGTATTTCCTCGGCTGTGTTCTGTCTGCACTTTACTTCTGAAGACCTTCTATGTGAGTAAATGCATAAAGCCATTGTTACTGCTATGTATCCAGAGTTCAAAAGGATGATCTTTTAAAAGTTAGAAGACACTTTAGGGGGAATTTCTTTAAAAAAAAAATTAGAATAACCTTTTTCTACAGTACTCCTGTGCTCACAGTTATAAATCAGTAATAACAGTTTCTGACTGGCAAGCGTCCCCAGCCAAGGACGCGATGCACACGGGTCTCCTGGCCGATCCTTCCCGCACATCACTATGTCACTGCACGTCTCCTGTCCTCCTAAAGCTGGACCTGTTCTCTAAGTGCGTCGCCTCTTTACACACGCGATGGCGCTGGCCTGCTGGCATGCTTGCAGTCACTCGGCTGGATGGGGCCCGTGCCAAGCCAAAGAAGTCACTTCCCATAGTTCTGTAGAAGTGGGCAGGGCCAGAAGTGAAGCAGAGAAATTCATTCATTCGGCCAACAGCCCCGGGTGCGTATCTTGTGCCTTGGGTATGGTGGGTGCCAGAAGGGCCGGGAGACAAGGAGTTCGCGCAGAGAACAGCGATTTTTAAGCTGCTATTTCACACCAGAACACTTGGGGAATTTTAAAAGCACCCCTCCCAAGCACGTGCCACTGTTTCTTTTACTTCTTGGTCGCAGCCTACAACCTCTGAGGGATGTGATGCTTCCTACCTTGACATTTTATCTCTGTTAAACTTGGGAAAGATTTTGCACTTTGGTTTACTTGCAAGGTATATGTAAGTCCTGAAGACAAAGAAAATGCATAGTCATTTGATAAATCAAGAGCTTGGCTGTCAGTGATGAGGAAATAGGAAGAACCAGAGAAACGTAGTTTAAGGATGCTCAGGATACAGGAGTTACACTTTGGATCCTGGTTCTTTCATGGGTTCACTGCAAGACTGGATGAGTTAGTCATTTTCCTGCATGTACTTTATCTAATTAGAGATGTTCATTTCCATTTTTGTAATTCTTCCAGCAACAACATGGTATAATATCCAATGAGTATAAGATAAATCAATTCAGTTCGGCGTTTACTGAGCCTGCTGAAACTAAAGCTAAGGCCAAGGTTTTTTGAGATAAATAGCACATAACTGTCCTGAAAGTGTGTAGCCCCGTAAGAAAGAAAGGTGCTCACATAACTAACAAAAACACCTTTCAGAATGGAAATGCTGTGCCACTCCATACACAGTAGCTAAGAAAGCAGATCAGACACTTCCGGGAAGATGACACAGCGGTAAGCAGCAGAGACAGCAGTGTCTGAGAGTCACCGTCGAGGCGCTGGAACCTCAGAGCATCGTGAAGAAGATGAGGAGGAGGGAAAGTGGGGAAGCATCTGAAGTGCGAACTGAAGCCCACAGGAGGAGTGAAGAGAAAAACTTCAGTGAAAAAGGCGGCGGCACCTTCACCCTGACGTGGGACTCACTGCGGGAGAGGAGCTGTTGGAACCTGGGGATGCATGGTCACAGTGACCCCGGAGGCCTCTGCAGAGGGACACGGCAGTAGAGGGGAGTGGTGGACATGGAGGACTGCACTGGTCACAGAAAATACAAGAACCAGGGACCAGGCCAAATGAGCAATGGTTTCTCATCTCCAACAAACTGAAGAGGTTGGGCCTTCCAACAAGCTTAAAACCCAAAGATCAGCTACCCCTGGGAGACACCTCAGAGAAGTGGTCATCACCTAAGGGTCCTAAATACCACCAATAAAGCAACCCACCATAGGCAGTTTGCAAGCATCACCCCAGGAATGAAACTAAAGAAAGAGAAAATAAAATGAGAACACACTCAAGCAAAATGCAGCCCCAGACATCCAGTTTGCCAAATGCAAATCCAGGGGGCAATGAGGTGGGACAGTCCAAACCCTCCCACCAGGTCTCTCTGAAGTGGAAACGACAAAGCGATTGAATGAGGCTCTGGAAAAAATGAAATCAGAAATAATCTCTCAGATAACTTCAGAGTTTATCAAAATACACGCCGTGCTCAGCAATGATAGAGCAGACACAGACAGGAAAACAGGCTTAAGGAAATTACAGAAGATCAGCATAGGAAAGGAAGGGAATCCATAAAGCAGATTCAAGCAGATATCATAGTCAAAATTCCAGAAATTCAACACAAGAATAGAATCCTAAAAGCTGTTAGGGGAAAGGAACAAATCACTATAAAGGAAAGCCCATCAGAATCACAGCTGACTTCTCACACAAACTGAAAAGTTTGTCAGGGAGAGCTTGGGGTGAAGACCTCACAGCTCTCAGCCCAGACTGAAAATGTGGAAACACTCGGATGTACACCTGCACGCTCCCATCCACAGTTCGCTGTTACTCAGCCGTAAGAAAGGACAGAACCCTGTGACTGCAGTGTGGGTGCACCGGGAGACACGGCACAGGAAGAGAGCGCGGCCTGCTCTCCCCCATGGGGATGGAAACATCATTAAGCACCTGGAGCCGAGAGTAGGCTGCTGACACCGGGCCGGAGGAGAGATGAGGGCCGGTCACTGGCAGACTGGCCCTGCACCGTGTTCCTCCTAAAACAAAACCAGCAAAGATTTGGAGGCACTCACCGTAAAGAAATGGCAGCGTTTGAGGAGGGAGATGTGTTTACCCTGACTCGAGCTTTGCACTGGAGCTGAGTGTGGGAGCATCACACCGCACACTTATTTTATAAATAGGCACGATTTTCTGTGCCAACTTAAAGCATAAAATAAAATAATTAAAACATAAAAGCAATAGATACAAGCCATGTATTTTAACAGCAAGCAGAAACGATAAAGTGGGTTAAGAAACCCTTTGGTTCCATGTGACTTTATGACAAGAGGGACCCCCAGCTGTCAGGTGACCGCCTGTCTGCAGGGTTGAAGTAGGACTGTGGATCCAGGACCGGCCTCAGGAGCACAGGCTGCCGGGTACTTCCACAGAAGTGGCACCCGCCTCCCGCTTCCGTCCCAGCCGGCCTGTGCTTGCGCTGCAGAGAGGAAGGACTGGTCCTCCTGTGTGCGGTGACTTAGGAAGGAGGAGCAGAGGCCCCAGCTCCTTGTTACCCACTCTGTGGCCCACAGCAGCCAAGTCACAAAAGGAAAGGTGCCCAGCAGCAAATGAATAGCCCAGGCCGCCCTGCCACTGCCCCCGGCTGTCTGCATGACCAGAAGTGCTGACCTGTGAACGGCCAGGGGCTTAGCGGCTCTTTGTCATGGTTCTGTATAGACCTAGTTGTGAGAGGAGAGAGGAAGAAAGACCAGGAGACTGCAGCTGACAGACCAGAGGCTTCACAGAGCTAAGCCAGGTGTCACCAGTGGGCACTGTAATCAGGAAGCACAGAACTGCTCAGTTGTTCAAAAGGAAACACAGACACAAATGCTGGAGTACAGCGCTCTGAAAGGCACTGCCTTGGAGCAGTCTGCATTGTGGGTTCCTCACTCTTCATCTGAAGCTGCAGCCCAGGAGCAGCTGGACAGAGCTGTGTCCACCCACGGACAGCGTGCACAGCTCCCTGCATGCACAAAAACAGACACCCAGCCCAAGGTCGCGACCTTGCAGGGCCAGCGCACTGGACAGCGCAGGACGTGCTCCAAAGAGGCCTCAGGACAGCCTCCTGGGGCTGGGGTCAGGAGCGAGGCCTTTCAGTTCAGAAACAAAGACGCCCTCTGGCGTCCAAACTCCGTAACAGGTGTCTGAAAGCATAGTGCAAAGTGGGAAAGTTCAAAAACAGATCTTCGTGTTTTTCAAAGGACGAATCAATCGATCTGATTTCCTGAATTACTTTGGAGAAATATTTTACCTATGGTGTTGATCTTTAATCAGCTGAGCACAAATTAAAATCTTCATATCCGACGGGACTGAGGAACACGTGTGGATCTTCCATTACCACCCCTTCACCTCGAGAATTCCCATCGACCCCAGGGTTTTGTGTAGTCACATAAACACCAAATGTGTTTCTCTCTGTCTAGAGTGGCAGAACTGTTCCTTATTTCCCACTAAGAAAACAAAATACAGACGCTGAGACATAGCAATGCAGTAAGAACCCGGGTTCTCGAGGAGCACAAACAGGAGACCATACACATTGTCCAGAGTCTGTGGACATTGACACAGAGGCCTGTGCACACCCCAGGCGACGGGAAGTCACACAATCACAGGCCACGGGGGGGGGGGGGTTCAGCACATGGCACAGGTGCCAGCCCCCATGACCCATGTGATCACCGTACTGCAAACGGTGCCAATGAAAATTTACATCACCTGAGCGAGTGTAACATAGTGTCTTTAGCATTTCTTTTTCTTGCCAACCCAAGCAGTAAGCTGCCGAAAGGGCCTTAGGAGCCGTCTTGCCCTCCACGGAGACGCAGACTCACAGGCCGCTGGTAGCAGTCCGTGCGGTGCACGCACAGCGGAGACACTGCAGCCGGCGCGGCTTGGCAGCACACGGTGGGTGGTGTTGGAGGCTCCGAGGTGTCGCTCCAGTTACACCCACTCTCCCCCTTCGGGAAGAGCACAGGCACCTTCTCCAGTTCCCTGGCCACAGAGTCCCTCCTGCTCGCATATTCTGCGAGCTCTGCTGGAAGCCTGGGTTCCTTTCAAGCAGTTTCCACCGAGACAGCAGGGGTGGGCGGCCTGCAGCCCTGAGGTGGAAGTGTGGCAGAGACATGGTGACAAGGTGACGTGGTGAGGGTCCTACACAAAACCCCACCACCCTGTGGGCTCGCATACCGCAGCACTGTGACCTGTGACGCTCACGCAGCCTTGGAGTTCTTTTCCTGAGTTGTGTCTTAGGGTGCAAGCTGCCCATCTTTCTCGTCAAATCTGGCCCTTTCTGTCTCCTACTCTGTTTTTTCACTCAGTTTTCTCTTTGGGCAAACCCACCTCGTAACACCCCATCAACTCAGTAACACGCCATCATTTTTCTGCAGCGTTTGCTTGGGTAGTTGGAAATAGCCCAGGTTAGAAATGTTAACAGCCGCTAGTGTTAAAGGATAGTAGCAAAACAAATGTACGTCTGTGTTTGCATGTATGTATCTTTTAACAACATTTATTAGAACAAAAAGGATTGTGTATTTTTAACATTGTCCCCTAATGCTTCGTGAGCTCTGGTAGTGAATTGGGATACTTAGGAAGAAAACATTCAAGAACTTCTAGAACCTCAGTTTTTCACACTATATAGTAAATGAGCTTTCGCAGTAGAAATAATGTGTCTCAGAAGTGGTTTCAAACATTTCTTTTGAGATTCTTTCTGAAATGCTTTAGATGATCTTACAGTTTTAGGTTATTAACATAGTGTATGCAGTACAATCTTTATTCAGAAATAATGATTGATGATCTACCTGTGCTGCATAAATTTAAATTAAAGTACCATGAAATCTCAGTTTCTGACTGGCACTGAGCACACTCCAAGAGTCCAGTGGCAGCAGGTGGCTGTGGCTCCCGTGTCTCAGTCATCATAGAAGGTCTGCTGGCTTCTGCTCCCTGAGTCGCAGTCCTTACTGTAAATGGCAGCCCTGTGGTAGCATACATTAAAGTTCTCTGTGCATGTTTTCCCATATCCTCTGATATGTTCTCTTTTGTTATTTATAGTTTGCATGTGTACATGTTTGCAGTGTATGATGATTGCATTCATAGGGCGCTGGAATGTGCACACAGTGTCTACATATTTTCTTGTTGCTTATTGTTGCCCCTTTGGAAAGTGAACTATCAAAGTATGATTCTGTCTTTTCAAAGACTGTGGATAACTCCCTGCGCCTGCCGGATGATTTGTGCTGTCCCTGTGCCAGGTACCTGGGAGGAAGTGGGGTAAATTGCCCTCCATCCAGCAGGGGCCAGGGAGCCCCAGGCAGCAGCCCTGTCTGCAGATGTTGAGGGGTTTGCTTTGCTTTACTCTTTTGCCATTGTGATCAAGAAGGGGAAGATGCCTGCCTGGCAAGCGTGAGGTTATAAGATAGATCCCCGGTACTACTAAAAAAAAAGAAGGGGAAGATGTTTGTCTTCAGACTGATCCTCCTTTCCCGTCTCAGGAACCCTCCCCTGAGGATTAAGCCCCAGGCCTTTACACTGAGTGGCATCTCTGACACTTTTTAAAATTATTATTATAGTTCTTTTGGAACAGGGTCTCACTTAGTTACCCAGGCTTGACTGCAACTTGTAATCCTCCTGCCTCAGCCTCCCAGAATGCTGAGTCTGCCTCAGGCTCCCCTTGTTACACCCTGTGTATTCATTGTTATTCAGCAGAGGAGTCAGTTCAGCTATGCGCTCAGTTTCCTTGTACTGAAATGAAACTGTCAGCTATGAAGTGACCACCAAGTGCATCTTCCTTGATACAGGCCAGCTCTAAAGCACCCACAGTTCCTTGCAGCTCCAATGCCCTCCTTTACCCAGGAGTGGCACATTCTTGGGGTGTGGTCGTGGCCAGAGGCCTCGCCTTGCACTTGTGTGTCCGTGTCTCCAGTGAAGCCTTTCCAGTGTCTCGCACCTGCATTTTAATGCAGGACCTGTGTTGCCGGGACCACGGCCCCTGGGGCCAGCTGCCTCTCCTCCCAGCTCCAGGTGTGCAGCTCTGCTGTCCGGAGTGTAGAAAGGGCCAGGAGAAGGAGGGAGCAGAGAGAAAGGGGTGAGAAGAACAGAGGTGCCTGCAGGGGAGCACCGCTCCCCAGGGGAGTGTGACCCGTGTGCACTGCAGACGTGTGTGCATCAGAGTTTTAAAACTCGGTAAAAGATGGAAAAAGCACTGGCTGTTGGCTGTGTGTGGATAAATAAATGTAAATAAATCAAATCAAACTGTGTTAAGAGCTTAGCTCCCCAGCTGCACGGGGCCTGCCCTTCATCCTAGGAAGTTCGGCCACAATGAGCTGCTGTGGTCTGACCCACAGCCTGGGGCCAGATGGGCACCGTCTGCTAAACAACTGCTCCAAATCGCTTTTGCCGGTGCCTGAAAGCCTGGTGACACTCAGCAGCCTCACAAAGCTGATGGTCAAGCCTCCAGGGCCGGGTCCCTGCTCTCACCCAAGACGGCCGTGGCGCGAGGTTAGCAGGATGTAAAGCAGAGCTCAGGGTCCTCGGCGTGCGGGCAGCGTCTCTGGGCGCCCGGGGCGGGTGTTCCGATTCTCTGAGTTCCCCTGGCGTCTGCTGAGACTGCGCGGATCCAGTAAGATGCAGAGTTTTCGGGGCTTGATGTTTAATTCCGCCCAAACCCCCAGGTGCTGTGGTTAACCCATTTCCTTTGTGTACAGCGGGGCCTTCCCGGCGCGTGGCGGTCACGCCGTCCTGGGAGTTGGGGTTGGGGTTGGGGTGTGCACAGAACCAGGCTCGGCCTGTGGCTCGCCGTGCTGGTTGCAGCAGATTCAAGCCGAGTGGTCTGTGAAAGAGCCGCTGCTAAAACGCGATTCCTCTCTCCTCCCAGTACTCCCCGAGCATGACCATGAGCGTGTGACGGGCCCAGGCCCCCGGAGCCCCGAGTCGCCGCCCACGGACCCTCCGGGAGCACCGTCCTCACCGCAGTGTACAGTGAACAGATCTCAGTCGCTCCGAGCCCACCGTGTAGCTCCTGCTCTCTCCCCGTTTCCGTGAAGAAAGCGGGTCCAAACGCGATTCACACAGCCGCACGGAGCGGCGCGGTAGAATTGCCTGAGACCGAACTGCAAATAATTATCTGTGTATGTATACGCGTGGGCAGAGATGCATCGTACATGCGGGTGTCACACGGACATGCACGCACGCGCACATCGGCCCACAGGACATTGTACAGTATGACATGACATCTTACGTAGAAATAAGTAGGGACTTTTATTCCATTCTTTTTTTCACGTTTACATTTTAATTATTAAAAGTTGCTCCTGCCCCCTCCTTGAACTATTTTGTGCTGTGTATATCACTGCTTTATATAAGTTATTTTTTAAGGTGAACTCAGATGTTATGGTTTTGTAAATGTCTGCAATCATGGATAGGAATAAAATCGCTTATTTGAGAGCTTTCATTAAACTGTGTCTGGTGCACATCACCCCGGGAGCCCTGGGTGTGCAGGTCAGGAGCGGGCGGGAGTGTGTCCTCGTTGCACGGCCCTGCCAGTGGTGCTCGGCACCTCCAGGAAAGGGATTTCGGTGCTTTTGCTTTGAGGAAAGAAAAGGCCTCCACAGAAGCGTCACGAGGGCCGCCCGCAGTGTGCTCCCGCAGACGCTGCTCTGAGTGGAGTTCTCGGCTTGTGTGTCTCAGACGACGAGGAAATCATCCATGAGCTCAAAGGACCCAGCACAGCAGCAAGGTGACGGGCTTGTCCTGTTTGAACAGCGCGTTCTCCCTTTAGCGCGTGAAGCCCAGGAGTGGCAGCGAACCCTGGGCCTGCACCTGTGGCTTTTTACCAGGCCTCCTCCAGCAGACGCTAGTGACCGGCTGGTGAGAAACACAGTGGGCTGAGTGCGGGCTTCCTGTGACGCAGCCCGCAGACACTGCAGAAGGGTGAGCCTCTCAGCACAAGTGGGGACACCCAGGGACCACAGGGTACTGCTGCTTCTGCCCCAAGGTCCTGCTGGCAGTGGAGACCCCGTCCTTCTGTCTCTCCTCCCTGGCAGCCAGCGCTAGCTTGTGTTCCATAGCACATGCCAGTGGTAACTTAGCTTCTCCAGCCGCTGCGTTCAGTGATACTGTACTGAGAGTGCAGAAAGAGTGAAGAAATGCTCTAAAAATCCCTTAACAGAACACCTGGCTCTGTGCTTTCCAGATCTGTAGGGCGCATTTAATTACATGTCCAAACACTAGAGTCAAGTAAAAAATGCGAAGACGCTAGCTCGAGACTGGAGGATAACGTGGTGACACAGAGCAGCCACCGCTGAAACCACGGCCACAGCCAGACTCCGGAGACCTTGGCGAGCGCAGTTCAGTGTCTCTGAAGAGGAATCTTCTTTGCTGGGGCTCCTGGTCTCTAAGTCACTCTAAGCAAGTGACTTCAGTCACGTGCTTGCCAGTGTAATTCCACATGGTTCATTTCCCTTGACTCTGTAATAATTTATTTCACCCGTGCATGACAGGGATGCCACGCAGAGCCATTTCAGAGGGAAAAGAATTGAGATCAAGTTTATGTTGCAGATTAAGACTGTGAGGAGAGGGTCGAAGCTAGTAGCACAGGTATCAGGTGCCAGAGACCTGTCGTGGACGATTCAGGCAAACCAGGTAACAGCGGGGACACCTTGTGCAGACATCTGACTTAGCAAGGCTAACTGCAGCCGCCACTTTTTGTGACAGTGCTACAAAAAGAGACAGTTTTTTATCTGTAACCTTACAATGCTAGAGGTTTAGGTGTTTTGTTGCTGATCTTGAATTGCTCTTATTTGCCTTCTGAGAAGATACTGTTTCTGATCAAAGAATCACAGACTTGATTTTACTTGCTCTCATCTTGGGGGTAAACCTAGAATATGAAGATTCTGGGCCTCGTGATTCTAACATGTTTGGTCAGAAAGGTGGAATTTTGTTTTTAAGATATAGCAATCTGTTCATCATAAGTGTTTATTTCTTTTTCATTCTGGGAACACAGATTTAAAACAACTATTTCAAATTTTTTTTAATTTTCCTGAAATAGTTGAAAATTATTTTTGAGGAAAAAATTATATTCAAGGAAACTAGAAAGTAAAAGTTCTTTTTATATCCAAATACTTTTCTCATGTACTATTTGTGCATTAATTTTTGTTTAGGTTTTGGGTAATTTTTTTTATTTATTTAGGATAAGAACATTCAGCCTGTTTCTCTCCTGATTTCCGTCTATAAATGTATTTGTGTTGGCCTGCATAGGTAGCACCTGTGTCTGGGGTTATTTTTATGCATCTCTCCTCACACTGATAGATAATATCAGCAATTCTTGCCTACACTGAACTCGAATTACACATGTAAATCATGGCTAACATCCTGCCTTCTTTCTACCCTGTGCTTCCTGCAGTTGAATGTGCACATCAGTCTTTCCGAGCTATGCCTGACTTAACCACCTCCCCACACCCCAGTCACCTGGGGAGCAGTGGCCGGGGACCCAGCGACCTGGGGGGGCACACATTTCATGGGAGAATCAGCGTCCCTGTAAGAACGTGGCAGCTTGGACCCCACTGCTGAGGAACAGGAGTTTCACAGTCAAGAATCTGGGGTTAAGATTCCTCTATTGCCAAAAGACCGTTACAGCCACTCTGCACCCCTATCCATGGAAAGTGCCCCAAACACCCGTTCTCATTCAGGAATAAGATGGAGAAAATGTCTTCCACTTCTATTTGAGTGATTCACTAAAATACTGGAACTCACTAAAATACTCCAACTCTGTCGCACTCCATAAGGTCACTGAGTTACCACACTCACTTGCCTCTGGTTTAAGACAGCAAGTGACAATGAGAGAGCTCGGTTGGGGTGTGAGGGAGCCCCACCTGTCTGCACCCTTCCTTCATCAGTGGGCATTCAGAGTTGCCCCTGCCCAGCCCTTGACCCTCAAGACCGCCCTGCTTCGTCCTTCTTGGCCTCCCATGGGCCCCGCCCAGCCCTCCCTGGTCCAGCAGGAACAAGGGACAGAACACACTGTTACCTTCCCCAAGAGCAGGACGATCACAGTAGTTTTCCCCAAAGCAGTTACTGCAGTTTTCAGCGTGTGACTGTCACTGTTAATTCTAACCAGTACCACAAGTCATGGCTGCTTGACTTGGGCATGCGTGATAGTAGTCTGATACTGGTTTTCCCTCTTTTTATGTACTATAATTCTTTTTCCTTGTAAACACTATTTGATACAAATAGGCTATAAATAGGTAACGTGAGAAGGTGAAGTCTAATGTGGACAGAGTTGGCATGTATTCTCCAGAAATATTAATCTTCCTTTACTTACATTTCTTATTTGCCATGAGGAGCAGGTGTCTGATGGCTAAAAGTGGTGATAGCCGGGTCTTAAGCACTTGTAAGAATCTGCCTTGGTCTGTGAACTCTGCCTTGAGAAATGCAGTAGGAGAGCAGTGAATCCTCATGAATTACACCTGCATTCTGCATACTGAGTACGTGTGTGTATCTGTGTGCTTGTCAGGTGGCAGCCGGAAGTTTACTCACAAACACTCCCACCGTGACTCCCATTATACTACAGCTAGCTTCTAATACTAAACGTCGTCCTGTCCTTCTCCTTGGCTACCGTCCATCTCCACAGAGGGACTGGGCTGGAAGGAGGCCCCGTGCTCAGTGACGGTTTCCCCCTTGGCCATTTCACCAGTCTTGCCAGGTGCATGCAGCAGCTCCGGTTTGTTGATGTACACACTAATTCATAAGGAATAAATTGGTATGACTCATTTATTTCACCAAAAGCACCCAGTTCACCAAGAACCATAACTCAGATTGAAAAGGACCTCCAAATGGAAAATATTCCTGAGATCTCTTTCATCCCTTTTCTAAACATATTTTAAAGAGAAATAGCTGAATAAGTCTCCCAAGAATTTCCTCTATTCCGTTTCCCATTAACAGTATAATTGGTTTTCCTCGATAGAATAACATCCATAAAAAGTTTAAATGTGGATATTTTTGCTGTCTACATCTTTAATAAAACTCAGTGCTCTGTGGAGATATTACAAATGTGAAAGTGGGACGCGGTGTTCTCACATGTGCAGTGACAGTCTGTCTCTTCCCTCTGCACATTCACTGGTCCTTATCAAGATAAATGTGGGGGTCACGCTGATTATCCCCGTCACTGAAATGTTACCACCTGCTCCGAAAACACTTAGCATTTCATTTTTAAGATGAGGTATGCTGTTAACATAATATAGACAAATCTTAATAGTCTTAGAAAAAATGATTTAAAGGACTTATTACAGCTTTGTCCCACTTTCACTTCCACACTAGGTGGTTTCAGCGGCCTCAGAACATAACACAACATGTTGTCAACTGAGTTTCCATCATGTCTTGGTGAAAATCATTCAGCTAAATGGAGCTAACTATCATTTAGTGGGAAACAATAAATCTAACAGTCTGTTCAGTTTACAAAGTTTGACAACAAATCTCCTTTCAATTTTGCAGTAACATAAAATTTCTCTTCATATAAACAACTGACCGAAATGTGTATTTGGCTTTCTGTGAAGTTGTATTTCAGAATACTTTATTTTCCTTAAGACAAAGCTTACAAACAATATGTTAGGATGAAAACTTTAGAACGTGGCACTGTTTCAAACATAAAAAAGGAGAAGTCTTTATGGATAGAATTCTTTCTTCATGGTAGGCGTCTGCTCATTGAATTATTTAATTTATCAAATTGTGATTTTAAGATGTTAAGATATTTTCTTCTTATATGTGTTAAATTGTTAACCATAATGTCTTCATGGAAAAATTATTTATAAGATTTTTATAAATGCACAATTTATGTATAAATATAATGGAATCAGGGGTGACTCCGTAATCTACTATTCTTACTTCAGTAATGGCCACCAGCTACCTGATACACTTTGTAAATCTGCCATCTGTGTGTGCACATGTATGTGTGTGTTTTCACATGCACATTATTACACTGTCATCAAATGGATTTTCACTTAATGTTTTTGTAAAAGTATCCAAGCTATTCATGTCATGGGAAAAGCCGCCATAAAGATGTACATATGCCCCTTAATCTGGCATGTCTTCACATTTTATTTATAAAAATACAACTTTTCATTTGCAGTTTCTACTCTTTCATTTCCAGCCTCTACTTTGATACTTACTGGAAAAGTAAAGAAATTATTTGTATGAAGCCAGCATCAATGTCTTCTAGGTGACAAAATACAGCTAATGTGAATATCTGTGCAAAAAATTGAACTGGATATTATGCCTTATATAAAACTCCAGGACTGGGCCAGTGATTTAGCTCAGTAGCATAAACACTTGCCTGGCAAGCACAAGGTCATGAGTTCAATCCCCAGTACAAAAAAACCCAAAACTCCAGGACTTGATAATGTCACTATTTATACATGGTTAAGAAAAAGTCATGGTGATTGACTGGCTCTATGTAGTCAGATATACTTTGAAAGTCAAGAATAATATTATTAGCAAATAGATACCTGTTAATAGGTAAATTTTTAGTATTCCAAGTAGAACTGCACATAATACAGAAATCGGAAGTCGTCGTGTAATAATTTCTGCGGTACTATATTACCCCTCAACTTCTTTCATCTTCCTGGCAAACTGTACAGATGTTTGCCTCGTTTGCTATGAACATTTGCCGAGATGAGTCCTGAAGCAGATGCTGTATACTATTGTGCAGATGAATGTGAATATAGGCAGGGAAGATCTATAACTGGATTAAGAGCCGTCCTTTGCAGTAGAAACACGCGCATCATTTTTTCAACAAGTTACTGAATACTGGTGCCACATTAGCTAGTGTGGGCTGAATTGGAGTGGGTGCTTCTGGATCAGTGATGTGGCACATTCGTCTGCAGGAAAGTATTAAACCCACTAGCCGGGCATCTGAGCATAGGGCAGGGGGTTCCCCACATTGCCTGGATGTCTGGGGCCCGTAGAGTGGGCCCAGACACTGCATTCTTGGCTTGAAAATACATAGAAGTCCTACGACTAAGGATGTTTTTGGAAGTTATTATTTCAGCTACTTGTAATTGTGCAAAGGTGATGCTGCACGGCCAAAGCATGATGCAGATTCAGGGCAGGCACTGCATGATGAGGAAAGGCCGGCAGAGTCCGTGTAACTCCCTGTAGCTCCTGGTGTTGAACGAGCTAACAGTGAACAACCAGACTGAAGGAAGGGGGCGTCCTCCCACTTCCACATACCCGTGACATCAAAGAGCCCTTTACATCAAAAGAGGGATAAAATTAAAGAAGTAATGCGAGTTTTGTTCCCTTCACACGCAGTGTGCTGAGAGCTTGGTGTGCTTTTTAGAAAGTCCTGCAGCCAAAGCCTTGCCACTGTAGCCCAGCTCTCCCGCTGTTCAGAGCCTCCCTGGGTGTAAGTGTCGGGCTCTGCTCTCCCACAGCTGCGTCTCCCGAGAGCAGCAGCAGCAGCCTCGGACGCGCCACCAGGCCGAGTCCTTGCACCTGACACTCTGCACGCTTTTGGTGAAAGGAACAGAACTCTCACTGCCTACCTAATGATGCTAACTGAGAAAAATTTATTTCTGAATGTACTTTCAGTAAGATATCAATAATTATGCTGTGTAAACTAATGTTGGCTACCTAAAGGCTTTCGGCCTTGCTTATATGTTGTTTTAGATCAGCGGCTCATGAATTGAAAAAGTAATCTTTCTACAGTCTTTTCTACCACAGTGCTCACTGTTACCGTGAAGTTAGTTGTCATTCACTGAAGGGACATCATGCCTTATTGGTCTCAAACTTAGAGGAACATACAAATCAATCATTGAAAGTGATGCTAAGTTTAATTTCATAACTCAGCATGCTACTAAAACAGTAATAATAAGGCACTAGACACATTTTTACATATTAGCTTCACATTTATTTGAGAGGTACCCACCTAGCCACGATTTTTTGATCACATGAAAAATTCAAGAGTTGAACTTAAATCCATTTTTAAAAAAAGACAATCCAGCTACTACTGTTTAAAACCATAAGACTTATATGAAAGAGTTAAATGAAAATAGAAGTATAGGTCATCAGAAGAGAACTATCTCATCATAAAAGCCCTCAAATTAATGCCCAGAATCAAAACTAAAATGCTAAGTAAAAGGGTTATTGATGAGAAATTTGCTGAACAAAATAAGCAACTGAATGGAAACCAGTGTAGATGCCTATCAAATGTGCATGAAAAGTAGACTGGAAAACCCACACCCAGATCACTGAGTTAATTAGCACCGCAAAATCAGTCCATCACCAAATTCTAAGTACTGATCATTTGTGTTTAAAATTTCATTTGTTTAACAAAAATATCGTTTAACATAGCACAACGATTTCAGGCTTTTCTCAAAAACTACAGTCTTGTTGAAAGATGCTTCGTTGCAAAAATCCCACGGCCCAGTAAGGCTGGGTGCCACCCAAAGTCTCCCTCGCTGTAGAGCATGCTGGCCTTGGGCATTTCCCAGATGGGCCCTTTGAGTCATCCTGAGGGCAGTGGTGTGGAGCAAAGGAAAGGAGGCAGCTGTCTGGTGACCTTTGGTTCCCAGATTATTTGAAACCGTGTGTGGAACTGTCTCACTGCTGTATTTTCATGTTCCAGACAGGTCTGCCTGACGTCTTTGTATAGCAGGAGTTACTGCATCACACCATTGCAAACACAAAGAACAAATGTTTGTCCTCCCAGTCACTAGAAATATTTTGCATTGCCAGTGGGCACTTTAGAACCTATGGAATGCAGATTTGCAGAAGTGTATGTTCCCCCACACTTTAACCTGCATTGGAAATTTGTTTAAAATAAATAAAAGTCATTCTGGGTTATCTGGCCATGTTGAGTCTCCTTAAGTTTACTGTGACCTGAGTTCTCACACCAGGCTGCAAAAATTGATAGTCTGTTTGCTCTACATATGAATTAAATCCTGGAAGTGCATAAGCTTAACCAAATGAAGAGGAGTTTTGAAATAGATGTTTTTACTCCTAATGAATGGGAAATCACATTTACTGAGGTTAATGGTTAATCACTATCACGGCAGTGACTTCCTAATCTATTTTAGGACATTCCTCTTCCCTGAGGATAAAAATGTATTTTCTAGGCATTATATTTTACATTCCTTTGTAGGGCCCTCCATTCTGCTTGCCAAAAAAAACTACATGATTTCAAACTTTTTCAGATACAAATGGCAACAATAAAAAGTCTGCAAATGTATTTCTGGTAGAAAAACCTACTTAGAAATTTGGGAAAGTAGGGAGTCCATCAAAAGAGAATTACAAAAAATAACTAAGTCTTGCTTTGTGCAGTGATTATTAATGTAGCTCAGCTTTCAAAGTCTTCAGAGTAAATGCTTTCTTATTAAACAAATTAATGTTAACATTTTCCCATTTTGTTAAAAGCTGATAATTAGCTTAAATATTCACAGTGTGCTAAGAAGTTAGTCACTTGGCTACAGATTTTCATTCTTAGTGATTGTGTTGAAAGAGTATATTTAAAAATTTTCAGGCTTATTTATTAGACAAATCCATCAGTGATGTGAAAGATCTGGTTTCTGACGATATTTAGATGAGGAACTGTGTGAACAGAAAAACCACCCATGCGATTTGGAATGTAAACACAGCAGTATAAAATTAGTTTCCCATTAGAATATCATTACTCTCCTAAGAGTTGTAGCCCAAGCAGTGAGAAGTGAAAGAGGCTATGCAAACCCTCCTCTGACTTTGACATTCCAGAAAGGGTAAGATCAGAAAGGAGAGGCTTCTAGAAAGACTGGGAGAGCCGCTTACCACTCTTTGGGGAGGCCTTTGGGGGACCTCCAGCTGCTCACCCACCTGCCCCAGAGCTCCTTTGCCCACTGCTGCGAATCTGACACTGCATATCACAGCAAGGTCTCTGGTCTCTTGCTCTGTTCTCTCTCATCTATTTTGAGACAGGTTCTCACTGTACAGTACAACCTGGCCTTGAACTCACTATGTAGCCCAACCTGTTCTGCAGCATATACTGATCCTCCTGCCTCAGCCTCCCAAGTGCTGGAGTTACAGGTATGCACCAGAACTCTAGGCTTTTTTTCTTCTTTTGGTGCTGGGGATTCTCACACACCCTAGGCAAGCGCTACACCTTTGAGCTATATCCCTAGCACCTCCAAGCCACATTGAAGGCAGAAAAATTGAAAGAATGTGGGGGATGGGGTGGGAATTTCAGCAAAGGGACAACAAACCCTTTTTCTTTGAACAATGACAGCATAGCATAGGAAAGGCTCACACTGAAGGAAGACATCAGTTATGCATCATGCATGGTCTTGATTACCTGACCTCACATACTTTGTGAAAGCAGATTCTCTCTCCTCTCTCTCTCTCTCCTTCCTTCCCCCTCTCCTCTCTCTCATCTCAGAGTCCTGTTGTCATCTGACCTGTACTTAGTCTTGCGAGGTATTGTCTAGAATCATCGAAACGATCATAGCTTCATAAGTAACTGGGAGCTTGCAAGGATTCACTTGATTGAAGCACCTCCTTTACTCTTAGGCCCGGAAGGCACTGGCAGACACAGAATCATTGCCATAGATTGCTGATTCAGGGAATACCCAATTCTTTAGTGTTAACTAATAGCATTAGCTATTTTTAGTACAGGGATAGAATTATTTTGGGTGCTTGTTTTAGTTACTTTTCTCATTGCTGAGACAAAATATCTGACACTCAAAGGAGGTAAGGTTTCTTTAGCTCACAGTTTGTGGAGGGTTTAGTCTATAATCAGCTGGCTCCAAGGCAGAGTGGCACATGGCAGAAGGGCAACAGTTCATGGCAGTGGAAGACAGCAAAAGCAGCAACAGTGAAAAGGAGAGGAAAGTGGCTTGCTCTTTCCCCTTTTGCACCTGTCGCTTTTGCTGTCTTCCGCTGCCATGAAGTTTGGAAAAGCCAGGGATATGGTTAATCTAAGTAAGCCTGCAAGAAGGGAGCAAAGCCAGCCCAAGAAAGAAGCTATGGGAGCTACAACCACCAGAAGTGCTGAAGGAGCCACCCAAACCCTTTGGAGCTTACAGCTTGTCCCAGGTTGTCTCAGATACTGCATGTGGAGCTACAGGTCTTAATGTCTGCCCTGCTGGATTGTGGACTTGTTTTGGTCCCAAACCTTTGTATTCCCATTTGTACCTTTTGGAATGAGAATGTTTATCCTGTGCCATTGAATGTTGGAAATGTTTAACCTTGTTTTCATTTGTACAAGGGGTTGCAGCTAAATTTGCCTCAAAGGAGACTTGGAAGTTGGACTTCTGAGCAATGTTGGAACTCAGACTGTGGCAACTCTTAGAGATGTACTAAATGACATTTGTGTAAAAGGATGTGCATAAGCCTTTGGGGACCAGGTGTGTAATGTTATGGTTCTTATTTAATATAATGCTGATACACTTAATACTGGTTCTTAAAGATTGTTAAACCTGTTTTATAATGTTCAAGTTGTGACATTAGAATAAGTATGTCTTTGTGTCTGGACACTGATTTAAAGAAATATGTCTGGTTGCCAAGTTGACAAGGGGTGAATTGGTATGGTTGATTCATTGTGTCACCTCGAGAAGTTTAGAAGTTTAAGTGACTCAGCAGGGAGTCAAGTACTCATTCTGTAAATATCCTCATCCTGTGTAAGAGGAGGGTAAGGAGATGGTGTGAGTGCTACACCTGCCCTGTGGGGGGAGGTACCCTGAATACAGTATGAGGGAGGAGAAGAGGCTTGTTCTCCTCTGCTCTTGTTGCTTTGCTGTCTTACACCACTATGAACAGTTGTCCCTGTGCCATGCTACCCTGCCTTGGAGCCAGCTGACTATGAACTGAAACCTCCACAAACTGTGAGCTAAATAAACCTTTTCTTCTTTAATTTACATTGGGTATTTTGTCTCAGCAATGAAAGAAAAGTAAGTCAGTACTTCATTTTTAAAATTCTTTTTTAGACCCTAACTCTTGAACATCAAAAAATGACTGTCAAAAAAAAAAAAGCAAAAATGAAAACAGATAGTGGACGATTGTTCCAAGAGGCCTGGACAGTCATTTTGAGTGATTGAACACAACCGGGAAGTGTTACATGTTCTGTATAGTGACAGTGTTGTTTGTCACATACCAAGTGTCAGACAGGTCTTTGATACCAACCATGAAAGTATTGTAGAACTCGGTGAAACTGAAACTGAAAGGAAAGAGTTTCCTGAGGGGAAACTGAGGGAATATCATTCCCAGTATCTTAGTTTTTGTAACAATCTTTCTAAAACAAACCATCTGAAAGCTACCAGTATTCAGATTGCACTGTGCATTGCAAGACATGACAAGCCTCTCTCTGATAGGGATTTTATCAAAATGACCATGTTGCCTGGGAGTAATTCCCTTTCTCATGATCTTCCAAACAAGGATAAAGTGATACAATGCATCTCTGAGATGCCGCTTAGCAAGACTACTGTCAAAAATGAAATCCTCCGCGTGGCTAATAATGTTAGTCAGCTGCCCACCACTGACTTGCAGAAGGCAGCCTGTTATTGCGTGTGCTTGGATGAAAGCACAGATCTAAATAATCATGTAAACCTAATGGTAATTTCGTATTATGCTGTTGGTGACAACATGAGAGAAGAGCTGGTGAAACGTGTTTGCCTGGAAGAACATCTACAGTGTTGCAGTGGAGGCTTTCTTGTCATAAAACATAAGACCAGAAAAAGTGGTTTCAGTTACTAGTGATGGCGCCTTGGATGATAAGGCAGCATCTGGTTTCTTACAGTTCTTTGTTAAAGAAGCAAAACACCCTGTCATCTGTTTCATTGCATTATGCATCAGAGCTCTTTGTGCCAGAGAAAGCAGCAAAAACATAGATTATATGCTCAAAGATGTCACAAAAATAGTGAATTATATCATGGCTTATGCTCTTAATTTTTGACAGTTTCAAACACTTCTTGATGAGATTCAAGAAAAGTATAATGTTTTACTTAGAAATTTAGAAAATTCTCCAACATTTGCAGACAATCCTTCAAGCCATCAGGAAATCTGGCAAGGAATTTTCTAGCATTGTAGCAGCTGCAAAGGAGAATTTTACTAACAGATTTTTACAGTTCCATAAGATAGAGACAACCCTGGATTTTCTTCTCCAGATAAAGCCAACAGTGAAGAACTTGATCTTTCCTGCTTAAGTTTTGGAAATCTGGAATTGGAGCTATTGGATTTCAAGAAAGCTCTATCTGGAAAAATAAATTTCATGACCAGTGTGCAACACGCAAGAAGCCTGTGAAGGGAGGACCAAGGACAGCACCCCTGGAAGCTCTGAAATGAAAACCCTTCAAATGTGCAGTTCATTGTCAAATAATTAAGTCAGTCAAAGCACTTGGGATTGCCTTTCCTACTTTGCTTGGATTATCTGATGCTTGTGAGCAGCTGTTTTCAGCTTTGAATCGTATCAAATCTGCTACAGGAAACGACCTGAGTGCTGCATGCCTTGCTCCCAAACTAACAAAGTATGAACCAAGGTTTCACAAATTATCATCAAAGACACAACAGCAAAGATCACATCAACTGTGCAAATGCAAGGTTTTACCTTTTGCTAAAAAGCTATTTGCACCACTGAAAGCTCTGTTGTTGTGTTTTTCTGTCAAGACAAAAGACCTATGAGTTGTATTTCCTAAAGGAAAATCTCAGCGCGGGGATTTAATTGAAGTGTTGATGTTTTGCGATACATTAGTGGGTTTGGGGTTGCAGTTTGGGTCCTTGTCTCTAAAAGCTCCACCATCACTGCCTTAGCAGCTTCTGAAAATGCAGGAACCACCCCTGTGCCTGTCCCCTGCTCTCTGCCAGCTCCCAGAGAGACCCCTGAAACTTAACTCTTGTAAGCTTTACTCCCGAGTTCTAAATCCTGATCAGCGTATTGTTAGGAGTTCTGCAGCTGGTGCTAGCCACTTTTTAAAAACCGTTTTCTCTATTGGGCTTCTTCAGAAGCCAAGTGCTCAGCCAAAGAGATCATAATTCCCAAGGAGCTGACTGCATCTGGCTGCAGTGAAGCATAGCTGGTTTCTACTGATAAATACCAGGCAGGCACCGTGTGACCTGTGTGGACCCTGAGTTAGCTCCGTATTTTAAACACTACACAGTGTGTTGTAATGATGAAACAAATATCCAGTAATATTTTACATATTCTGTACTAATAAGGACTAATAAAAATTTTGTGACTGGTCATCCCTAGTCAGGACAGGAAATAACTTGAGGGGCCACACAGCCATCAGCTGGTTTCCAAACATGCTTATCCCATTTCATCTTCATCCAATTTCTCTAATTAACAATGTACTTTTTTTTTTTTTTTTTTTTTTTGAAACAGCATCTTGCTAAGTCACTAGGCTGCCTAGGCTGGGCTCAAATTTGCAATTCACCTGCCTCAGCGTCCCAGAGTGCTGGGATTATAGACACGCACCACCACACAGGTTACACTATTTATTAGCATTTTCACTTATATTGTCTTTGACTCCAAAAGCTATAAAGGTGAGGGCCACATCTGGTTACCCCGTAGCATTTATCGTGTGCCCCAGACACAGGAGGCCATGGGTCGCCAGCGCGTTTAATGAACGAATGTGGCTTGGATCAGAAGCAAGTGCACGGGCCTTGCAGTGAGAGCGCCCTGGGTACCGCCCTGCTTCTGCCCGTCTGACTCCTGCGCCCCAGCACGTTCTGCACCCCAGGCGGCAGCTGTGGGCGGGGCCTGGCCGGAAGAGGCGGTCGCTGTGGGCGGGGCCTGGTGGGAAGAGGCGGTCACTATGGGCAGGGCCTGGTGGGAAGAGGCGGTCACTATGGGCAGGGCCTGGTGGGAAGAGGCGGTCACTATGGGCAGGGCCTGGTGGGAAGAGGCGGTCACTATGGGCAGGGCCTGG